>KK113510.1:1193-159022 GCA_000611955.2 Stegodyphus mimosarum
CTTACTATGGTGGTCGTGTTTGGTGTCGGAATAAACCCAAGAAAATTATCTGTGAAATTATTATATTTTTATTTAAGTACTTATCAGTATTGAAGTTAATTTGTTGTAAAATCAACAATTTTCACTTATCCCTTCAAAACCTTTAAATTCAGTCCGTTGCCCTTCCAAATTATTTACGACCTTGTTTTCGATTTCTTCGCCCGCTTGACGGTAGTCTGTGAAACCTCTGTCAACATTAGTAAAAATTGCACCCTGCGGAGAGGCTAGTTTCTACATTACTAACTCTGCCGCAGGGTCAGGTTGGCGGGATGTTTTGGCTTACTCGCAGGCTTTTCCTATGTTGGATTGGGACCCCTCGTCGAGGCTAGCAGCGATTCGTCGCCAAGTCATGGAGCTCTTTCTACCGTGGACTGCACCTTCCTGCGTGGTTTTTCCCTGGGGTTGCCGGGCTGTTGGCGGTTTTCCTACCATCAAAAATCGCCAATCGAGCGGTCTTGGCGTTTCGAGTAAAAAGGCTTGGGAGCTGGCTTCGGAGGAGGACTGACGGGAGACTGACATGCAGCCATTTTGACGGAAGGAGACGGAACTGAAAGCGTCAGCGTTATCAGAGAAACATCGATGTCGGAAGAATTAGACGAGAGAAGGATACTATGGAGGGCGACGAAAATGTCCAAACTTAACTAATATATATATTTTTTTTCTCTCCTTAGATAAACCCATGTTTACAACCAGTTACCATATCTACAATGTATTTCTCCAAGTCAATTCACTGTTTGGATCGTCACATTTTGTAGCTCAATGATTTTGGCCGAAGTTCGTTTGTCTACAATGTTAAATTCCCTGTTGGGATTGGTATGAATATTTTTTACTTTTTCCACTACACCGCCACCATGTACAATTCTGTATTAATTCAAAGTATCTTAAATAAATGCTATATTTAATTTTAATTTCTTGTAATGTTTTCACTTTAATTTAGAACACTGGACCAGTCTTTATGTTAACACAACGCATTAAATTTAATTATTCTGTTGGAGCTCTTGGTCACTATTTACGATTGATTTGAACACCTATTTTACAGTATATATTGTGTTTATCATATTGTCACAAACTTACACATTCATGTTATTGAAAATTGTTTATCCAAGTATTGACTTATCATTTGGTATTGAACTTAAAACCTATACACCAACTCTTAAGAATTAAAGCTCCAACAATGTTCTCAGCCCCTTTGTAATTTATGATATTTTCCTCTATTTGACCGCAAGTCGGCAGTATTCGTATTAGCATCCGAAATATCAGTCAGCTTGTCATTTTTCCCAATGTTTTTTTTGCTGCACTTTCATTAATTCCAAATATAGTTTCGTTGGAAGCAGTTCGTAGTCGTTGTCCGCTCCACCTATTTCTACGCTGCGTTCACAATTTCATTTGCTTGCAAAATAGAAATCTTTGTATCAGAAACATTGTCTATACTGTAAAATGAATTTCTAAGTGAGACTTTAAAATTTACTTAAATCCGGCTTATACTATTCTAGTGTGTGAGTTGGTCGATTGAAATCAAATTTGAGGAAAGGAAAAACAATTTAAGTGAAGAAATTTCGTATCTAACTGTGTATAAGCTGCACAGTTATCGAAATTGAAAGTTATTTTAAGATTTTCATTCTTAAATCTCCGCTAAAGTATAAATAATTATCTATAAAGTAGCAAATTCTTCAGTCAAGCTTTCAAACTCTTTTTGTAATTGAAAGGCAAAAATTTGGTATATCTAAAGCAAGAACACCCAAACATTTTTTTGCATCCTTCCTACTTAAAAGAATGGTTTTTTTATCGATCCCTTTAAATATGTTTCTCTATAACATACAAAATACAATATAATCCTAACAAATAGTTGCACATACATAAAATAAAGATAACATTCAGATTAAGACTAGACAAAGGTTTCGAAAAAATGGTTTATTACTTTTATGTTTATTTATTTTTTGCATTCTTATTATTTTTAATTTTACAAATATAGACAAATTTTGAGGACAAAAATTACAGATTCTAATGGTACAAAATTTCGAAGTTAAGAAATGTGTTGGCATTCAGCGTAAAATTGCTTAATTTATTTGTTAAATTACTTCGTTCAAAAATATTCATCCTGTTTCTTGTTTTCCATTCGAGTTCTGCATTTTTTTTAATTATGTTTCCTTATGGTCTCGAGTTTTACATTATTATATTGAACTTATTACATAGAAAATTTATATACACTCATGTCAATAAATTAAGGATAATTCGTAGTCACGCGGAAATCTAACTCTAAAATAAATATATCACCTGTAAAATCATTACACACATCTTCAAGAATCATATGCAAATTTCAGGAAGTAACCAGATGAGACCGATGGTACGTCACAATGACGAGAGTGTAAGAGAGTGATATGTAAGGAATGCAAAGAAGTAAAATTGTTCGTAGGCGCTTTATAAGCATTTCAATGCAATAACCGAATAGTTATGACACAAAGGACGCATTTGGATGATTTTTTACGCGGTAGAATTATCGGCCGTCTGGAATGTGGGCGTACCCAACTGGAAGTATCAGACGAACTTGGAATTGCCCAGAGTGTCATCTCCAGGCTTTGGCAACGATTCCAAGATGATGGTAATGTGAGTAGACGTTACAGCAGAGGTCGCCCCAGAGTTACAACGCCGAATGAGGACCGGTATTTGGCAGTTACTGCCAAAAGAAACAGGCGGAGCACAGCCTCAGACCTGTCTCGTCAGCTCTCTTCAGCCACTGGTACGACAATTTCAAGGCAGACCGTGTACAGACGCTTAGGGCAGATTGGTCTATATGCTCGTAGACCTGTCAGATGCATTCCACTTACTGCAACTCACTGTCGCCTGCGGTTAGCCTGGAGTAGAGAGCATGCATTGTGGACACCGCAACAGTGGGCTTGTGTGATGTTTTCCGACGAGTCCAGGTTTAGCTTGCAGTCTGATTCTCGCCGGACTTTCATATGGAGAGCTCCAGGAGATTTTCACATCTTCATTTTCACATGGAGAGCTCGACGAGTTGCAGCCCATCAACCTCCTCCTACACGTCTACCGGAACTTCGGAGAGCATTGCTTTTTGAGTGGTGTAATATCCCCCAAGATCAGATCGATAATTTGATACTCAGCATGCCTAGGCGTTGTACGGACTGTATTGCATCCTCTGGGAGACATACAATGTATTAACAATCATACCAACCATGTAATATTGGATTTTTGTAAATAGGTTTTTTTTGTAATTTGCTCCAGGGAGAAAAAATCGCTAATTTTTTTAATGATATCAAACATATAGCATCTTTTTTTGCTCTTTACCTTTTGTTTAATAAATAAGCTTTAAAAATAAGTCAAATTTGTTTTGCAACTAACTCTTCCTTTTTCCTGATTTTGCATTATCCTTAATTTATGGACATGAGTGTATTTAAAAAACGTGATGCTTCTTAAAACATATTAAATAATTTTAGTGTATTTTCCCGTTATATTTATTTTAGATGACTTACTCCTTACTATGTTGTACAATTTTACATCACTAAACAATTAATTATAAGTTTATTAATACTTTTTTTGGTAATCAAAGGGATTTTGATTACGTCGATCCATTGCTGGTGCATATTCGTCAATATGACTCTCCTTCTGAATCGCCTGTTCTGAAGTACTCGTGTTTTTGCCTTGCTTATTACTGAAATTTGCAAGCATAATAGCCAAAATTTCTTTAATACATTTTCCGCTGGTTCGCATTTAAAAGTTAAAATCTTTAGCGAGAAGGCACGATAAAATAATCAAGTTTCTCTGCAATTAAAATGTTATAACCTTTATACTCCGTTGAAGTGTTGGAGTTAAGTTTTACAGTGTCTCTTGCAGAAAAATGTTCTAAAATGTACTCTTTAATATTTTTCAATGTGTCTACGCGGACAAAACCTTGAAAAATATCACAGGATTAAATAAAATGTTGATAATATATTATGTGATTAGACTGAAATATTGTTTGCATACGGGTGGAACATTTCCTTATCTTTAGCGAGATATTATTGAAATCTTTTCCTCTTTAAGATATTATCTCTTCCCTTTTTCCTCACTTTAAAATTCCCTTTCAAAAATACTTATCGCAGATTTGTGAATAATCGTACTTCAGTCTAGTTACGCCGACGTTTTCTAATGTAGATATTATGCTACTAATAAGTTAATGATCGTAATATTTCTTGAACTCAGTCTTTTGTGATTTATTCAACATTTCGTCATTTCGTAATTTTAGTATGTGTTGCAAATGCAAAAAGTTCGATATTGTAATTTTTGGCGCAAGCGGTCTTATAGGCTACTATGTTATAGAAGAATTAGCCCGATCTGCTCTCACATACGATGTTAAATGGGCAATTGCCGGCAGAAATGTCCAGAAATTGCACGAATCTTTACACGTAGTTCAAGAATATCTTGAAAAGAGTAAGTTCATTGCTTCTGATTTGTAAATATTACAAATCCTTTTCCCTTTAAATTAAAGAAATGAATGGCAACTCATTGTTGTTCGGCATAAAGTGAAAGAAAACTGCAATTTAAATAATTTATATCAACTGTTTATCATAATTAAGTTATCAATTATCTGTAATTAATATAAGTAAATAGTTTATTTAATAACATAAATAAACACCATATCAACTACTAAGTACACCTACTAATTACAGGTAGTTAAAGGCCCTATAATTACCTGTAATTAGTAGATATACTTTTCTCATAGTTAATGTTCGTATTCAATTTACCTTGAAATTTAACCTGAATTTACGTAACACAAGTATGTTGATGATATGCATAACAAGATGATTATCTGTAAATGCCCTTCATTTTATAAATTAGCAGGATGAACGGTCTTCAGTCTAGTATGTGTAACTCAATGAATAATAAAATTAAAATTAATGCACTCCCTAATAAAATAAAAGAGCTTCATAGATAAAATATAACAAAATCGAAAATCAGATACCGAGCTAAAAAGCAATTGAAATAAAATGCAATTAAAAAAGTGTTTTTTGTGCAGTAAGTTTTTATTTAATATGGATATGATAATTAATGCACTAAAAGGAAAAATAATTTATCGTATAGTTTAATGAGAATAACAGATTAAATAATTCTATTTAGAAAATTCATTTACAATTTTATATCGCGGGTAATAAAAGTGGGAGTTGCCTGAATAATGAAATCTATTAATTTAATTGCGTTGTTGCATGTATAAGCCATTATCTTTTTAAATTTTTTTATGGACGCCCCGCGCTTTAACTATTTATGATAAAAAACTGAACACGAACTCTATAAATAAAATGATTTAATCTATTATTCTCATTTAACTATATTATCTATTATTTTTCTCCTTTTAGGGCATTAATTATCATACCCGTTTTAAATAAAAACCTATCGCATCAAAACCTATTTTTAATGGCATTTTATTTTCTGTTTTTAGTCTCATTTATCTATTATCAATGATGAAGTTTTTATTCGTTATTAAAATACAAGCAATAAATTATGGATGAAGAAACGTAACGGAACTCATTCAGAAAATGAAGAAATCGCTTTGAATATTCAATTTTGGAAGCTAGATGTAATAACAGTGTTACAATAAACATTTTACTTGAAGCAAAAACGTAAAGACGAATATCGCTAATTCATCAATAAATGCTCTAAGGTGTCAAATTCAAAAGCAATTTTTCTGCGAGAAATTCTGTTTTCTTTCGTCTGCTTCAGACTGCCTAACACTTTATCTCTACATATAATAAAACAAAGTGTCTCTGTGTGTGTGTGTCTTTCGTTCGTGTTACGAATAAGCTAATAGACCCAGGGCCACGAAATTTGGTACATAGGTGTGTCTACACAAGAGCCAGTGCCCCTCGAAGCGATTTTTTCGAAATTCGAATTAGAATTTTTTTTATTTCATGTTTTGTGACCAAATCGCGTCATTTTGAGACATAATGGGCTACAGGAAAGCGAGATTTCATTCTATACATTTCATTTTTACATCGTCGTGAAGCGTAGACACTTAGCTATTTTACGAACTTAAAATAAATTTCGTATTTCAATAAATCGATTAAATACGAATTTATTTAGGAAGGTGAGCTTAACACCTTTTCAGCGGAATTTTTTTTAAAAAAACTTATTTTAAAAAATGTGCTGTTTATTTTCCTTTGATTTTTGGACACGTTGAACTTTAATCCTTTCGACTCCTTTTAAAAAAAGAATTTTGGAAAAATAATAATATTTTGTATTTTTTTAAAATTTTTTAAATGAAGCTTCCGAATACACTTCTCACATCTCAGATATTTTAAAATGTAGTTTTGGCAACAATTTTCCTTTCTTATTGTTGTTGATAGATTTTTGATGAAATTGCATCATTTTGAATAGTTTCATTCTTTTAAAAATATCGGTTTGGCAACAATTTTTCATCGTATTTCTTATGTTACTGTTTTTAAGAGACTGAAAAGTTTAAGAAATTAAAAAGTTGTTTCTTTTTGCAACGGTAAATTGTTTAATTTCTTTATTAGGATAATTAACATTTGTATCAAGGGATATTGCTTATTTCATTGTAATATTATGTTTTAATTATATATAATTTTAATTATAAAAAAGTTTTGCATGATATGTTTTAATCTGTTTAAGTTCTTAATCTGTTTATATCATTTGAGTTCTTAAGATTTTGCAAAGGGAAGTTGGTTAATTTATTTATTAGGGTAATTAATATTTATATTAAGGGATATTGCTTATTTTGTTGTATGCTTTTTATATGTAATGCATTTTTAACTGAATTTTTTTTCCGTTGTTGTTTGTTTCTTTTTCGATAAAATTGTTCTGCAGAGTAAAATTCTGTGCAGTTTTCAAATTTAATGTTTGGTGTTCTCTATAGACATTTTTCTGGTACACTTAAAAGCCAGAAGAAGGCTGGCCGCGCAGCGGCTAGTAAGAAATATAGAAAATCGCTCAATTAATATTTTTTATCATTCTTGTTTTAAAAGAGAGCAAAAGATTTCTTTCATAATCTGTGAACATTTTTTCAACCTTTATACCTGATAAATTTTTAGATGTCGAAATTTTAAAATCATAAACTTCAGCTAATGCCTCCCCAAAAAGACCGATTTGTAAAAATTTAGAAATTAAATTACAATTTTCATACAAGTTTCAATGAAAGTTTTTCCTCTCTCTGTTCGATGGTGCAAACAAATATGCTTAGCTTGTTCATTAAGCGAAGATATGTGTGAAAAATCGTTTAAACATTAAATACAAATATCTGATTCGGACACCACGTCTTCCTTGAACAGCCTATTGAAGTATACACATTTTTTGTTGCATTTCATTTAAACATATTTCTTCGACTTTCATGAGAGATATATTTCTTATTCAATTAATCCAGTTCTCATTTCGCGGCAAGGCAAAAATGCAAAACGCTCAAAATATATTCAATAAAAATTGTAAAATACAGAAAAACATAAAACAGCAAGTACAGTTAAAAAACAATTTTTACAACTAAAATTAGAGTTTCTAAGCAAAAACAAGCAATTCGGTAAGAGTGCAGGCAGCCAGATTTTTCGGTGCACAAAACTGAAAATTTACTTTTGGTCCCGCTTGGCAAAAAGACACTGAAGGCGGCGCAGAAACTGACTTAATTCGTTATTCTACTAAGAGTTTCAAATGTAAAGAAATGGCAGGTAGGCTAGGTTTAGTATCACTTAAACAATTTTTATATTGTTCCTAATTCTACAACTATTGCATGCAGATTAACTAAAGGCATGAAAACCTTGACCGGAACATAATAATAATGTTGTGCAGATTCCTTAAGTATTATTTTACAGTGCTTAATTGTTTTATGAATTTACAGTGAATAGTGAAATTTTAATGTTCATGTTTGAGATTTAAGTTAGTAGAAAGCCTGTACAGCAATAGGCAGTTTCTGCGTTCTCACGGACGGAGAATTTTGGGGTCAAGAGTCGGTGGCCAGCTGCATTTTCCGTCCCTTTATCTTGAGGGAGCGAACATGGGTTTTTTTCTTTCAAAGACGAACACACTAGCGGCGGAGATTCTTGATAGAATTACGGGTTAAAAGTATTTACGGTGTCACATTCGCTAACCGATTTACGCTGTAAACATCCCTTGGTTTTGCGCATGAAAATAGGGGCTTGCCACTGTGAAAAGAGAGGACTGATTTTCTTAGAATTTTGGTTAGTATTTATTGCTCTGGTTCTAGTGGTTAGAGAGAGTTATTGTTTTGTGTAGGATTGGTGAATTTTAATTTTATGTATTTTTTTAACCAATGGGAATTATAGAGGCGGTCCACTTTTGAGCATCCCGAGTTTTTAAAATTGGTCGCACATAGAGGCAGAAGAGATTTTTTAAGATTTGCGGAGATTTTCGAGACTTTTTTTGAGGAGAGGGAGAGGCCGGTGGCCCCACACTCTCGGGGCTGACGCTGTCCGCTGTACGATTGCGGGTGTAGAATATTATAGGAGCGAGAACTTGTTCGAGAGCTTTGCGGCCCCCTATCGTTGCATCTTCGGTGAAATTGACTGAAATCTTGCGGCTACGTCCAATTCTCAGACGTTGGGGTCTGTTTAGTGGCTGATGAGTTTTCGCTTTGGGAAAAAGTCGTGCTCGAAATAAAATGGAAGGCTGATCCCGTTTGTATTTTTCTTCCCATTATCGTCATCGGGTGAACATCGAAAGAATGGTTTTTCCCTTTTGGAGAAAAAGGTGTTTTAAAGCTCGCACTGAAACTCCCGATTACTATGGAGAATTTAGAAGATGGGTCGACCACCCAATTTATATTTTTCCTGCCGTCATCCACATCTTGGAATTGGAAAGAAAAGGGAAGGCTGCTCCTTGACTGAGCACAGTGCTGGATTATGAAAAGTATTCCACCGTTGGAAGGAGCTATTTCACAGTCGAAAGTTTTCCACATTTGGTGATATAGAACAGACATATAGTTGTCTGTGGTTTCAAGAAGTGGTCAAACAGTTCCTCGGTCCAACAGTTGGTCGGTATGCGACTTTTCCGTGAATGATTATTTTTTTTCTCTCGTTATGTGTATTACTAATGATTTAACGAATTTGGGGGAGTGATTTTTAATTTTAAATGCTTAATTGTCATGCTTCATCACTTAAAATTTAATTAAGGGAGAATAAATGTGTGATTCTATCAAGAAATTTAAGTATATCTATATGTCCGAAGATAAATATACTGAGATGTTACAGGTGAAAGAATAATAACTTCTTCTAAATAACTTTTCATATGATCTTAAATTTCTTATTGTAAGGTGTATATTAAGATTTTGGTAGGATTTAAAACTATTTAAAGATTGAAAAATTGTTTGCAACTACTTGATTATTGCTCAGTGGTAATTACGCAATTATTGTAAAGTGCATGACTAGTAATTTTCGGCACAATATTAATAGTTGTACAGATTGTCGTATGAGAACTTTACGAGTAATGTTTTGGAAAATGTTTTTGCAGATGTAGTCTGATCATCCATCCGTAATTAAAATTTTTGGAATATTAACTAAATGTATGTTATTGATTTACTATTGTATGTTTTTTGTGCTTTTTATCGTGTGGTCAACTGTAGGTCACCTATGTGATACTTTCGGAAAACATGGTTAAACTTCCATTCGAACCTCGGTAGTTTATTGCGAGAGTAGGAGAATTTAATAATGTTTATGACTATACGATCAGATTTATTAATTTTAACTGAACTGGTGTTTTGACTTCTTAGTGTGAGACTTATCTTCCCTGGTGTTTGGAATTGTTCTGTGTTATATTTAAATGAAAATTGTTATTGGCTATCTCTAGAATTGTATTGAGATTTATGTGTTTTCAGGAATCAGAACTGATTAGTTAGTTTTAGTGAGAGATAGCATTTTTATGCATTTGTTATGGTAAAGCAATTTTAGCTGATTAATAATCATTTGATTTTAACAAAACACCAGAGAGGATATTTTCTTTCTTTATTCTTAAGAATTGAGAGTTAATATGATAAACGTTAATTTGCAGTGTTGAGGATTTATGAAAATTTGATCTAGTTTTAGTTGTCAGTCACCAGTCTCTACGATTTGATTTGATGAATTCAGTATATTTTTACGAGAATTTTAGTATTGTATTTAAGTTCGTCCGGCACCAATCAGGTAGGTCAGGCAGAGAGTTAAATAAATGTAAAAATATAAACCCGTAAAATTTTAGATTCGCAACAATAACATAATTCAATCACTTTTAAAGCAAAAAATGTACAATTTATCATAGTATAATAATTAAAAAACTAACCTCACACAGCCGGGTAACAGAGTGTACGTATATATATATATATATATATATATGTGTCTGTGTAAGATGTAGCAAAATACGATGGCTTCTTTAAGAATAATTGGCGACCTCAAAATTACCCTCCAAATTTATCTGTTCTTCCAAATTCAAGATCCTTCCATGTTACGTAGCGCTTAATGCACATACATCTTCTCCGATTAAAATAATTGTTAACCAAAACTTTTTGAACTCGAACTGAAATTTTTTGACTCCCTCCCTTCTTCCTTTGAATGCAGCGTACTTTCGCGCTTTCCTCCTGGCCAGACGCTTTGCTGCTATGCTTACTCATCTAACAAGACGTCGTACTTTAAAACCCGCGTACAGGAAATTATTGCATTCAACTCTGATTATAAAATACCTTGTCTGCAAAAGGATGGTTTGATATGCGTAAAAATAAAGTTTGTGATACTTCAAGCACAGTTATGTTAAATGCGTCATTATGCCTTTTCACTCAGCCCTATCTACAATAACAAGCTGTTATAAAGTACCGGATTCCTTCATCTACGCATTAAAACATTACAAACAAACAAACAAACAAACACACACACACACACACACTACATGTTATTATAGTTCCATATAGAAAATTTCAACTTTCTGATGCTACTCGTTTTTGAGTTATACGAGACAGAGCCATACGTACGTACCTACAGACGTCATGAAAAAAAAATCTCTTCTAAATCTATTTTTAAATCCATTTTACAATCCGTTTTGAGAAAAAGGGTCTTTAATTCTCTCCGTACGTACAGATGTCACGCAAAAACATTCCATTGTTCAAACGGATTCGAAAGGGGTCAAAACAGATATTTTCGTTGAAATATAATACCTGAAATTTTTCACGATTGCACTATTTTCTTTACTTCGTACAAGGAAGTAAAAAAGTCTAAACCAAATTTTGAAAAAATTGCTTCCCCATAATACCTTGTCATCGACCGTTTACCTACAAAATTTGAACTCGATAACTTATAACGAAATAAGTTAAAAATGATGACAAAATTCCAGTCCTAGTGAAATACCAGGAGTGAGCTTATAAGGTAAATCTCCCACATTCTTGGCGTGCCTTCGTGGTGTAATGGTCAGCACACTGAGCCGGTATTCAGAGGTCCGTGGTTCGATTCCCGGCGAAGGAATTGCATATTTTTCATGTCAGCCTGCTACTAAATAAACTAATGTCTCGACACTGGCGCCCGAACTAAAAGGGTTGTGGATGATGACTCTCCACACCCAGGATTTGGCGACTAGGTCCCCTAAAACCCTAGTCGCCCTTTAAAAAGGGGAGTATATAAGGTAAATCTCCCACATTCTTGGCGTGCCTTCGTGGTGTAATGGTCAGCACACTGAGCCGGTATTCAGAGGTCCGTGGTTCGATTCCCGGCGAAGGAATTGCATATTTTTCATGTCTCCTGCTTCGTAAAAACCTAATGTCTCTACAAGCTAAATAAAAGCTTATATTAAATCATTACTTATTTTTTACTATTTATGAGAGAATTTGGATGAAAAGCATGAAAAACATTACAGAAAAATAAAACATTGGGTAATTAAGATAATATGCATTCAGAAAAAGGGCAAGTTATACATGCTAAACTTGCGCTGATGGCCAAATTCACGTTTTAATATATAGAGCTGAAACAAGGAGATAGAAATGATATCGTTTTTACGATCAGGTTTGGATTAGCTATTAAATAATATAAGCACGTAATTAGGGCATCAAGGACAGAGGGCACCATAAGCAGGCATTCAGGAAGAGGGGTACAAAAAGATTTGTTTTAACGCAGTCTGTATTGTCTGTTTTAACGCAGGATTTATAGTGTAGCTAAACCAAAACTTAAAGAGGAAAGGAATAAAGAAAAATCCGGCGTAAACATATGCGGTGGCACTAAAATCATTTAAGTGTCCTCTGAAGGCAATAGTATGGCTCTGTTTAAGATAATGCATGTATACCATCTTATATATATATATGTACGTCTGTGTGTAAGAGAAAACATACGTAAATCAAAATAATAACTTTAATTTGCAATAGTCCCGTAACTCTCATTTTTAATTTGGTTATTTCCTCTTTCTGTCCTAAAACTGATAACTGTTTATAATAAACCTCTCTAAACTGCATAATATCAAAATAAATAAGTGTCATATGAAAAGGCTGATGACGTAATACCTCAGCCAATTAATAACTTAAAATTTGGAAACCGGAAATTTTGACCACCCATAGGGATAAAATGTGGACTAAAAACAATTCATTCTGAACTGGGATTTTATTTTGGGATGTCGCATCACTCTTTGCTTTTTTGTAGAGTTGGACATCAGTAGTTTTGTAGAGTTGGACATGCATTTTTTATTTCGGTTATAAAAAAATTTAAATTAATTTGTTTTTTATTTGGCACATTTGATTTATTTCGTAAATTTTAATCATTCAGATATATTTCTTCGGTGGCTTTGTTGAAAATATTTCGATTGTTTCTTGAAAATGGCGGTTCTCAGGGACTGACATTTTGTAAGTACGTGTGCGGCAATTCCGAAGTACCCTAACATTTCAGGGGATCATCTTCTTGGTGAGATAGGTGTTATGAACCTGGAGCCCCAGTGATCTATCCTCTCTTCAGCCTCCTCTGCTCTTAGCTGAAATCTTTTTCCTTTTCTGCTCCCTTGTGGTTCTCTTATTCGGAGGTTGGAATCGTCATGAGAAACTGGAACAGTCCTCGTGCCTAGTTTTAGACTGACGAGAAAACTGTCCACTTGTTTGCCATGCATGGAGACGCGTGTCACTGGAAAGGAGGTAAGAGGCGTGCTAGCTGAGGGGCGATGTTGTTCTCAACACACTGCTTTGGCTTCTGCTTCAGCTAAACGGGAGGCACCTAGTCGTCCTCACACGTGTCAATCGGCTGGTTATTAATCCTTGTCTCAGTGACTTGAAGATAAGCTTTCCGGAGTACTTGTTTTCGGGAAAGCCGACTGTGAGGCTTCAGTTTGCATATAGGTCTGGCTAGTCCTAACGCAGGAATCTGTTCCTTCGCTGGTTCTCCGTGGTGGGTGGGGCGGTCGGAACCAAATATTTTCTCTCTTTCGACATGGCTTCTAAAATAAACAAATAATGACATTGGAAACACCACAGAGCAATGGCGTTGAAAACCGATACTGAATCTGACAATTTATGGTCTGTAAAAAGATACGTACCATCGTAAATTCAAATGAATCCAACAATAGTCCCCGATTTCTTGTAATATCTACTCATTCTCGTGAACTGCAAAAGATGTCACCTTTTTTAATAAACAAATATATACGGGCATGTATTGGTGAGCCAAGAAACATAAAGTGTTTCCGTTCCGGAGATTTGCTTGTTGATACGATTTCGCCCACCCAGTCAGCTTCATTATTTCAAGTATCGAAACTTGGGGAAGCTAACGTAACTGTTTCAGCATATAAAACTCTGAACTTTTGTCATGGCGTCATCTCGGAAATCGACTTTCTCTTTGCTTCCGAAGAAGAATTCGTTTCCGAGCTAGCCAACCAAAATGCTTGTGCTGCCACGCGGATCAAGATGCGAAACGAGGGTCAATTGATAAACACAAGTGATCCTGAACTTCAACTGCTCTGATCTGCCGAAGAGTATAAGCTGGATACCAGAACTCCCGAGTAAGACCCTACATTCTGAATCCAATGCGACGTTTCTAGTCGTTTTGGTCATTCCAAGAATTTGTGCCGTGGCAACCTGATATGTGCACTATTTTCAGTGGCAGGCAACGCTAGCGACAACTGCACCGCTGTGTCACTGTGCATAAACTGCAAAGGTGAGTATCTGGCATTTTCCCGTTGCTGTCCCAAATGGAAGCTAGAAAAGGAAGTTTAGGCTACTAGAGTTACCGGAAACATCTCATATGCAGAAGCTAGTAGGATCGTTAAACACACATCTTTTGTGAATTTATTAAAATGTAGTCGTTAGATTGCTACACAAACACTAAGTGGCAGCCAAACTCCACTACGTAAAAACCAGCAGACTACAAGCAGCAAAAAATAACAAACAACTCATACAACACAAAAAATAGTACTTCAAAACAAACAAAGAAACATCCCTCCCAAAAAATCCAACTTCATGCGACCTATGGCTAAAATCCTAGCCATAGCTCACATGAAGACATGATTTCTGAATCTCTAGATTCAGACGACATGGAATTCGAAGAAGGTGCAGAGATTCCTCAACATCTACTTCCTCGTGAAACCAAAAAGCAGCATCTGAAAAATAAATATCAAGCATAATAGCCACCCTCGTATCATGAAGCTGTCGCGACTTTCATCAAAATCTCTTTAACATCAAACATATGATCGACGCTTGTCATCTTGTGTGCTTTGGAATACATGAAACTAACTTGAAACCATAGCAGTAGACAAAACTACGGAGATATTCTTTCAACAGGAAAGATAATCTTAATGGTGATCATGCCAGTGGAGGTGTAAGTATCCTAACCTCACTTGATTATCCCTCTAGCTCCATTTTATTAACAACATGCCTCCAATCTCTTGCTATTAAAGTACGTATTAAGAATTTAATTTCAATTTTTCTGTTTACTTGCCTCCAAATAAACGATCAACGTGATTTAGAGGACCTGATAAAGCAGCTGCCTGAACCCTTTATCATCATAGGGGATTTCAACGGCGAAAGTCCACTCTGGGGAAAAGTAGACATACAAATCCTTGAGGGAGACAGATAGAGGAAATGATGGAAGACTACTGTCTCTGTCTCCTCAATAATGGCCCCTCAGGGGCTCACTTTTGTGAGTACGGGTGTGGCAATCCCGAGGTGCCCTAACCCTTCAGGGGATCATCTTCTTGGTGAGACGGGTGTCACAATCCTGGAGCCCCAGTGATCTATCCTCTTTTCCGTCTCCTCTGCTCTGAGCTGAAGCTTTCTTCCTTTCTTTCTCCCTTGTGGTTCTCCTCTTTGGAGGTTGGGGCTCGTTATGAGAGATTGGAACAGCCCTTGTCTCTGGTTCTTGAGTGACGAGAAAACTGCCCACGTGTTTGCCGTGCGTGGAGACCCGTGTCACTGGAAAAGAGGGTCCTGGTAGTTGAGGGGCGAGGTACTGTCCCCAACACACTGCTTTGGCCTCCGCTTCAGTTAAACGGGAGGCACTTTGTCGTCCTCACAGGTGTCAACCGGCTGGTCACTAGTCCTTAGTGTCAGTGGCTTGGGGACAAGCTCTCGGGAGTACCCGCTTTCGGGAAAGCCGACTGTGGGACTTCAGTCTGCGTATAGGTCCGGCTAGCCCTGGCGTAGAAATCTGCGTCCCCTTGTTGGGCTCCATGGTGGGTGGGGCGGTCGGACCCGAATCTTTTTCCATTTCAATATGAATGCTATGATACCTTCTTGCTCCAACAATGTATCCGATACTCCGACTGTGACCAAAAGACTAAGAAGTGACATAGAAAGCACTGTATCAGATCTATCTTGTCCACGTTTCTTAATTATTACCAGCTCCGAAGAATTGAAAAAAATGTCACCCTTTGTAATAAACAAACATCTTTTGTCTTCTGTAGGAGAACTGAAAAATATTAAGAGACTTCGATCTGGAGACCTTTTGATTGAAACTGCGTCCGGAAAACAATCTGAAAATCTTTTGAAACTAACCAAATTAGGACAAGCAAACATTGAAGTTAAACCACATAATACTCTGAACTCGTCCCGAGGAGTAATCTCTGAAATAGACTTACTATCAGTAACTGAAGAGGAATTCGTTAAAGAGTTGGCAGATCAAAACGTGTGCGGTGCTCGTAGGATCAAAATACGGAAAGACGGTCAACTCATTCCCACTAAACATGTCATACTTACTTTCAAGTCTCCTAACTTGCCGAAAAACATCAAAGCTGGATACCTAAACTGTTCAGTCAGGCCGTATATACCGAATCCAATGCGTTGCTTCCAATGTCAGCGCTTTGGACATGGAAAGACCTCTTGTCGCGGCAGCCTCACGTGTGCTCGATGTTCCATCGTAGGACATGCCAGTGAAGGCTGCTCTGCTGCCCTCTTATGTATAAATTGTAAAGGCGAACACCCAGCCTTTTCAAGATCATGTCCGAAATGGCAGACAGAAAAACAAATTCAAAACATTAAAGTTACACAAAAGATATCATTTGCAGAAGCTAGAAGACTTGTTCTCTCTAACCAGCCAAAACTTAATAAATCTTACGCATCTGCAACTAAATCATTCAGATCAATATCAACGCAAACTACAGTTACCGCACAGAAAAAAGAACTAGCAGTGACAGTAGATCCTAGAAACCAAAAATCAGGGAAAAAACCTGATGCTGAAACTAGTGCACCGGTGACTACATCCAAGGGAAAACAGGATGTCCAACAGAACAAACAAAGAGATGATATCAAGGAGAAAAATAAGCAAAAACCCAGGACCCCCAGTCAAAGTTCTATCGCAAGCATGAGTTCAGGACGCCTAGATGACTCAGATGAAATGGATGTTGAAGAAGGGTTATCCCTCCCGAAACACCTTCTGCCTCGAAAATCAAAAAAACAACACCGCCAAAACAGGCATCCATAATGGGTACATTTATTTCGTGGAATTGCCGGGGTTTCCGTCAAAACCTGGATAATATCAAGGATATAATCAACATCTACCAACCTGCCTGCTTTGCACTTCAAGAGACCTTGTTAAAACCAAGCAGCCATGCTAAGATACGGAGATACACCACAGTAAGAAGGGACAACCCATCTGGGGATCGTGCCTGTGGTGGTGTGGGCCTTACCATCTCCCACAATCACCCGTACACTGTTCTTCCTTTGACGACCTCCCTTCAAGCTGTGGGGATTCAGATTAATTTACGTTCTTCAATCTCAGTATGCACTATCTATTTACCCCCACATGAGCATGTAGATCAGCGAGATCTAGACAATATAACAGAGCAGCTCCCAGAACCTTTTCTGCTTTTAGGTGACTTCAATGCACATAGTACCTTATGGGGAAGCAGAGACACTAATTCAAGGGGCCGGCAGATCGAACAGCTAATGGAGGATCATTCTATCTGTCTGCTTAATAACGGAGAAAACACCTACTTTCATCAGCCGACTGGAACATTTCATGCAATTGATCTGGTGTTCTGTTCTCCATCTCTACTCCCCCTTTGCTCCTTCAGTGTAGGGGAGAATCTTTACGATAGTGACCATTTCCCAGTGATTGTAAATATCGCAGGAAAGTCTGTGATCTCAAGACAACCCCGCTTACTTTATGATAAAGCTGATTGGGATCTTTTTGTCTCTTGCGCTGTGCTGACAGAAGAAATGGTCAATGATGTGGACATTAATACAGCAGTAAAAATGATCTCCCATACTATTGTACAAGCAGCTGAACTTTGTATTCCAAAGTCCTCGACAAAGTTCCCAAAGTTCCCTAAACCCTGGTGGAACAGTGATTGCCATAAAACTATGAGAGAGCAAAAGAAAGCCTGGCGTATCTTTCGCCGATACCCAACACTGGCAAACCTTCTGGCCTTTAAAAAAGCTAAGGCGAATGCTAGGAAAGTGAGACGGCAAAGTCAGAGAAAATCATGGGCAGCCTACGTGTCTACTATTACCTCCTCAATGTCTAGCAAACAGGTTTGGGAAAGAGTCCGCAAAGCCTCTGGACTTTACAATGATTATCCCCTCTCTGCTCTAGAAAAAGATGGAAAGTTGATAAGCACTAGAGAAGAAATCGCCGATGCTTTAGGTGATACTTTTGCTGCTGTATCTGACAGTAACAATTACTCAAAAGAATTTCTGCCCACAAAGACGCGCTTGGAAAAGACCCAAATCGACTTCTCCCATCCTAATGCACAATCCTATAATAAAGATCTCACCATGTTTGAATTAAGAAGTGTAATATCTCGCACTGATAAGACCTGCCCTGGCCCTGATGGCATAAGTTATTTGATGATAAAGCATCTGTCCTATGAATCTCTACTGGTCCTTCTCGCTCTGTATAATAAGATATGGAAGGAACAACTTTATCCTACCGCCTGGTGCAGGGCCTTTGTAATCCCTATAGCAAAACCCGGCAAAGATCCGAAAAATCCTTTAAATTACCGCCCCATTGCCCTCACTAGCTGCCTTTGTAAAATCATGGAAAAAATGGTAAATCACCGTCTCACCTACTATTTGGAGACTAACCACTGCCTATCGCCCCACCAAAGTGGTTTCCGTAAGGGAAGATCTCCACTGGACAATGTCCTGTTTTTAGAAACTGCAATACGCAATGCATTTGTAAAAAGAAACCATCTGGTTTCAATCTTTTTCGACATGGAGAAGGCATATGACAGAACTTGGCGGCATGGAATTCTTCATGACCTCCACAGCACAGGGTTGAGAGGTAACTTACCTATCTTTATTCAAAACTTTCTGAAACACCGCTCTTTCCAGGTCAAGATTGGCCCGGTGCTTTCTCAAACCTTTATACAACAAGAAGGTGTACCCCAAGGTTCAGTGCTTAGTGTTACTCTTTTCAGCCTAAAAATTAATTCCATTTTAAAAGAACTTCCTCCCACAGTGCGTGGTTCCCTATATGTTGATGACCTGATGATCTACTGTCACGGTCAAGATATGAGATACATTGAGAGACAACTCCAAATTGCTGTTAACAGAATTGTAAAGTGGTCCAACAGCAATGGGTTCAAATTTTCCAACCAGAAGACCGTCTGCGTGCACTTCTGCCGCAAAAGAAATCTACATCCTGATCCAGAGCTGCATCTTGACGGCTCTCCGATCCGCGTTGAGCCAGAAGCAAAATTCTTGGGTGTTATCCTTGACAGAAAGCTCAACTTCCTTCCACATATCTTAAATCTAAAGAAAAAATGTGCTAAAGCTCTCAACATTCTGAAAGTCCTGGCCAATACTTCATGGGGAGCAGAACGTTGTTCTATGCTCCGCATTTATAGAGCTTTAATCCGTTCCAAACTTGACTATGGCTGTGTTATCTATGGATCAGCAAGACCTTCTGCACTACTGAAATTAGATCCAGTCCATCACCAAGCGCTACGGATTTGCTGCGGAGCTTTCAGAACATCTCCAGTACAAAGTTTATACGTCATCTGTTTTGAACCATCTCTGAAATTCAGACGCAAGCAGTTGTCCATAGATCTTCACTATAAAATAATGTCGCATGCCGAACATCCTGCACGATTCATGACATCTGATCAGTACTGGCGTAACTACCATGCACGCCCTTCATGTATCCCTCCTTTTGATCTCCGCATTCACTCACTCATTGAAGAATTCAACCTAAAAGATCTGATTCCCAAAAGTTCTACCTTTTTCGGTATTGCTCCCTGGCAAGAAGTGAATATTCACCTACTCAACATCTTTGGAGAACTTAAGAAGAGCAGTACCAACGACGTCCAATACCAACAAATTTTCCTGGACCATAGAAACAGCTATTCTAACTATAAAGCAATTTTCACTGATGGCTCAAAGAATCACGATCATGTCGGGGCAGCTTTTGTTTGCGATAAAGTAATCAGGAGTAGTAAACTTCATAAGGCTGCATCTGTCTTTACTGCAGAAACATTTGCCATTTTGAACTCCTTAATCTTTATCTCCAAGCAGAACAGCAGAAAATTCATCATCTACTCTGACTCACTGAGCGCCCTTGAATCAATTAATGCAAACACTGACCACCCTATGATCTTGGAAATTTTAAAGACTCACCTCCATTTGAGAAATGCAGGATATTCTGTAATGTACTGCTGGGTGCCTGGACATGCTGGCATCAAAGGTAATGAACTCGCTGATATCGCTGCAAAATCTGCTGATACTCCCTTCGATAATGATGTCCCTTTTACAGACATACAGAAGTACATCAGAACAAAGATCTTGTCCAGGTGGCAAGAACTCTGGGAATGCCAGACTCTGAACAAATTAAGGCAGGTAAAACCCAATCTGGAGTATTGGGAATCAAAAGGGAATCGAAAGGAGGATGTACTGTTGACTCGCCTACGAATTGGACATTGCAGGCTGACTCATCAATATCTCTTGAAGGGAGATAATGAGCCTATCTGTGGCACCTGCAACGTTCCTACTTCAGTGAATCACATCTTAACCTACTGTCCTGCTTTTAGTCAGAAACGTGAATTACATTTTAACTCAACGAAATTTAACTTAACAGATCTCATTGGAAGAAACCCTCACGTCAACCTCATAAGTTTTTTAAAGGATATTTCCTTTTACCATATGATTTAAAGTTTTCCTTTTAACGTACTCTACCTGTTGTCCTGCTTTTAGTCAGAAACGTGAATTACATTTTAACTCTATGAATTTTAACTCAACAGATCTCATTGGAAGAAACCCTCACATCAACATCATAAGTTTTTAAAGGACATCTCCTTTTACCATATGATTTAAAGTTTTTCCTTTTAACGTACTCTACCTGTTGCCAGAGCTTTTCTCAAAGTCATTTCTGGATGCCTTCATCAGCATTCCAGGTTCATTTCAACAATTCATCTGATACAATGTGTTTGTACTTTTGAAATTTATTCATCATTCGTCTGGCGCATAATAATCTTCAAGGTTTTGTGCCATTAAAAATACCAACCAACCAACCAACCTCAATAATGGACAGGATACCTACTTTCAAGAGCTCTATTTGCACCTTTCATGCCCTTGACCTTGCCATGTGTTCACCATGTCTTTCGCCATACTGTACATTTAGTACTAGAAATGATCCTCACAGTACTCATCATTTCTCTGTCTTTGTATCATTCGCAAAAGAAGGAGTAAATCCCACGTCAAGAACACATCGTTTTGTACTAGATAGGGCAGACTGGGAGCTGTTTTCATCTCTCGTACAGCTTACGGAAGAAATGGTAATAGATGTGCATATCGATGAAAGTGACCTGCTTTGAATACCGTTATGGATATAATTATGCAGGCTGCTACTGTCTCTATACCAATAACATCAGCAAAGAAAAGAAAATGCTCGAAACCATGGTGGAACCGTGGATGCAAAGAAGCACTGGGACAGCAGAGGAAAGACGGGAGCTTTTCGCAGATTGTCAAACCTCATTGGCTTGAAGAAAGCTAAAGCTTATGCAAGAAATGTAAGGTGGAAGAGCCAGAGAAATTCATGGATATCATATATTCCATCAATAACATCCTCTACGCTAAGTCAAAGGGAAAGAATTAAAAATGCACGCGAATTGTACAAAAACCACTCACGTTCAATTCTGGAAAAAGATGGCAGAGCAATCCGCACAAAAAAAGAAATTGCGAATACATTTGGTGAGAATTTTGCTACCATTTCTAGTGGCAGTAACTACCCCTGGCATTTCTGTCTATAAAGCTATGCTTTGAGAATTGCGTTTAACTCTACCAACTCTGAACCATATAATAGCGAATTTACCATGTTTGAGCTAAGAATTGATGCAGACACATAGATCAAGCCCGGGTTACATGATTCACCTATCGGGCCATCTCGGGTTTAAGAAAATATTGCAAAGAGTCCGCGAAGAGGCTTATGTTCCACAGTCACAGAAAGTCGTGACGGAGTATGTCAGGTCCTGCCATATGTGCCAATTAATTAACGATGTAAATTATAATCCGGCAGATAACTTAAATAATGTAAAAACTGCTCTCCCCAATGAGTTCGTGGGCATCGATTTGCTAGGACCTTACCCTAGAACCAGGCTAAAGAAGAATAAGTATCTTCTAACTACCGTTGATTATTTCTCAAAACGGGTGAAAATAAATTCTCTTAAAAGAGCATCAGCAAATATATTGTCAGATTCGTTTTTAAATAAATATATCTTAAAGTACGGGGCCATATTAAATGAATTGTCCGATAACGATAAACATATACCGGTCATACCGACCAAGGCAGGAACTTCACTTCGGCTGTGTTCAAAGGGCTGTGCGACTTATTGGAAATAAAGAAAACACAGACCACCCCGTTACATCCGCAGTCTGACGGCATGGTGGAGAGATTTAACCGCACAATCTTGAACCACCTATCGCTTATGGTTTCCAAGAACCAAGAAGACTGGGATCGTAAGCTGCCCCTGTTCCTGCTTGCTTACCGTAGTGCCGTCCACGAGAGTACCGGCTATTCCCCTTCTCAAATGCTCTTCGGTCGTGATCTCCGTCTTCCGAGTGACCTGCTTTTCGGCCGTCCTCCGGATCTACAGTCCTCTCCTCAGGAGTACGTTCAAGATCTCCAAGCCCAGTTGGAAACGATGCACAGGAGTGCTACGAGAGCGTGTTGGACGTCCTCTACTGCACATAGAGGGCAAACCTCGTAACAAAACATGGCGAAAAAATGACAAAAAAATGTCAAAATGAGTTTAAGCAAAACGAGTGCTCTGCGCTCGCGGGAAATAAAATGTCAGCAGGGTAAAAAAAATTGTAAAACTAGAATAATTTCCTGTCGAGATATTTCTCGAAACGTGTCGAACTTAAAGAAAAACTATATAAACCCTTGCGTTTCTGAGTTGCGAAGTTAGTTGCGAAGTTGCGAGCATTGTGAAGTGTTGCGAGCAGTGTGAGAATAGCTGCTACGCGAGAGTTCTGTGAACGGAAAGCAATCGAGATAGTGCTTTGCCGTGAAGCTATCTTTACAGTATAGCTTGAAAGTGGATTGGTGATTGTTCCACGGTGTTTTATTATAAGTTTAGTGTTGCCGTGAAGCTACCTGTACAGTTACAGCCTGAAGCTGTGTTGCTGATTGTTTCAGTGTATTTATTGTAGATTTTCGACGCTTTTAAAGGTAATTTTGGAACTGTGCTGTAAATAGTGAGTCTTGTAAATAAATTGTGCTTTTTATTGTTCTGCATCGTGTTTTCATCGGATACTCTCAAATCCACGAACCCGTATAACGCAACAACTTAACAGTTATTTGAAAATCTTTGCAAGGGTCTTAGCATACGCATTCTGAAAATGGTACCATATATAGGCCTGAATCAAATTTAGCGGAACACGTAATTAAAAATATTGTTAGAATTATTCGGGTATACGTTACGAATTAGCATGACCTTTAGGATAGCTGTTGTTAAAAACAGAGCCTTTAAAATTTCCCGCATAATTATCGTGTGTGAAATGGACACTGCAAGTCAACGTTACTCTAAAAATGCGCTTAGAACGAGCGGCGGTTAAAGAAGATTTAAACCCATTAACACCTGATCTATTTTCGAAAGAAAATCGCCTAAGTAATACGACTGATTTTGATCAGATAGAGACTATTAGCAAAGACTTGAAAAAAAAATATTAGTTTATAGAAAAAAGTTGATGTCCAAACCTCAAGTCAGGTTTCGAAATGAATATTTGAGACAATTGAACCAAAGAACAATAGTTCGAAATAGAGTTTATGTCCCTAACGTTGGAGATATCGTATTAATATGGGCTGAAAACCTCAAAAGACTATATTGACCTTTAGGAAGAATATTATCGAATTACACCAGCAAAGATGGTGTAGCTAGAACTGCCAAAATCAAAACTAAAGCAGGGCTTGTGACTAGACCCGTCAAAAAGCTGTGTCGTCTAGAACTGGATGTGAGAACCATGTTGCTAATGTGGAGAATGTTATGTTAGAAGGAGAACGTTCTGTGAACCAAGGGAATCCCGATTACCATCTTGTTACAACAAGAACTGGACGCGCTGTTCAACGTCTTTCAAGATATGGACAAAAAGGTGTTGAGTTCCGGATCAATGTTCCCGAAACTCAAATGGGGGAGTGTTATAAACAGAGCCTTTGAAATTTCCACCATAATTATCGTGGGTGAGAAGCACACTGCAACTCAAAGCTGCTATAAAAACACACTTAGAACAAGCGGCGTTAAAGATGTATTCTGTCTTAAGACAGACATAAATTTTAAATTGTTAATTTTAATGTTATCTATAATTTATGGTAGTTTTCGTCTATGTGTGGCTTCTAAAATGAGTTACTCTCCTTTTTTTAATGCAGATTCAGCACAGAAGGAGATACAGTCACTCCCGGAAGAAAAGGTAGTCTGAATTTTGATATTTCTATTGAAATATAAACCTTTAAAAATAATAAATTATTAATTTAATTTTTAATAGCTGTGTCAATGTGTAGGGTTTTCCTTAGTTCAATAAACCAAATTGTCAAATTTTTGTTATCTTTTCTGAAATGCTAACTTCCGCTCACATTTATTCGCCAGGATGTAAATTTAAAGTTAAGTGAAGCGACTATTTAAAAGGGTGAATCTTGGAGTTTATTCAGAGCGTGTTTTCGATAGCCAGCGTAAGTTACGAATCTGTCTTTGCTGTTACGCGGAGTTGCTGATACGCCTTTCTGCCCATTTAAATAATTATCACGCAAGGGAGGTTGTCGAGTAAACCTAGTTAGCCTTAACTTAAAGTGCTAGTCCCGCGCTCACTGCTCTTTAGCCTTGACTTTATGATGAAAAGATTCTTAAGTTTCATCTTAAGTTCCACCTCAAGTTGTCGGTGTTAATGTTAAGAACAAAGTAGTGCCTTTCTAATCATAGTTGATAACAATAAAGCGTTATTTTCACCCTTTTCTGTGTTGTTATCTTTTACGCCAGGTTCCTTAGTAGGATCTCGTACAGTTTATGTGGGCAAAGAGAGTATAAGCCCATAAATGAATTATTTAGCCTTCGCATTGAGAACGGCGAAGCATGATGGTACACAAAAGACGCCCCGCAGAACTCTTT
Organism: Stegodyphus mimosarum; assembly: GCA_000611955.2. NCBI lineage: Eukaryota > Metazoa > Arthropoda > Arachnida > Araneae > Eresidae > Stegodyphus > Stegodyphus mimosarum. The sequence continues at coordinate 26,196 of KK113510.1, forward strand.
TTATGGAGGAAAATTTTATTTTCGTTAGATAAAGTCTTTTTTATGCAAGATAGGCAAGACGAATTTAAGTTGAAGGACATTCAGAAAATAATAGATGAGGCCATAAGAAACTCAGATTCAAGTAGACGGAAACAAAATATATACTACGATAAGAATAGACGGCAGGTGAAATATACTGTGGGTCAAAAAGTGCTGAAAGTTAAACATTCCTTTATTATCTGCTCCAGAAAATAAAGCGGCGAACTTTGAGCACAGCTTCGAAGGGCCGTTTCATATTGAAAATGTAAATTTTAGGACGATATATTTAAAGAATACAGATGGACAGAAAACGGTGGATAAAGTTGATCAAGTAAAACCGTATTACAACAGAAATTATTTTGAATTTTTAAGAGTTTTTTTTTCAGGAACGTGGAAGCGAGCCAATAGGTATTTGTGTTGAAACTTTCGCAGTTTATTCCCCCAGCAGAGAAAAGGAAGTTTTCATCGAATGGAAGGCCAGCAAAGCGAGTTCAGCGGCAGCGAGGTCCAGGACCAGGGGAGAAAAGGAATCTTTCACCGTATGGAAGGCCAGCAAAACGAGTTCCACCGCAAACAGTCCCAGGGCCAGAGAAAAAAAAAGTCACTAAAATGACAGGAATGAGAACTGTTCCATCAAAGAGAGGTCCGGACTGAACGAAGAAAACCTCATCAGACGTCCGCGGTTACCCATCGACAACCGTCCCAACAGAGGCCAAGAAAGATCCAGCACGAAATCTGAGGGGCAAAATGTCAGCAAAGTCTACATCCACGTCGCTTCCGCAGACAAGGCTGTCCGAATGGAGAGTACAGAACCTAAAGGAAAGGGGGACCTCACAAGAACAGAGCCGATTACCAGAATCCTCAACCGAAAAGGAAGGCAGCTCGATTCGTAATCAAGGGACTTATGAGGAAAGAATTCCTGTGGAGAAATGAAGGCTACTCTAGGAGAAGAGTCCAGTTTCAAAGCCTTAATTGTCCTACATGGGAGCAGTTTATCCACAAAGAAATGAAGGTCTTCAGAAAGCAAAAGATAAAGGAAAATTTTGTTTGTTTTGCTATTTTGAACTGAAGTTCAGTTTATATCATTTTGTTAAAAGTTACTTTTTTCAAGCGAGAACAATTGTTAGATGCTTCTGAAAACAAGATTTTTTTTTAGTTCGTAAGTGCGCGAGAAAGTGTACTGTAAATATCTTTTAGTCTGAAAGACTTGAATTTACGATTCAAACGGTTGTAAACTAGAAGTCAAAATTAAATTTTTTGAAAAGAATTATGAACTATGCACAGCAATTGTGTACGTTTTGATGTAAAATGAATCTGAAATGTTACTATGTTAAATGTGTAAAAATGTTTTCACTGAAAGTAAAGTAAAATTTTAGATCATGAATGTAACAGTGCTTTAAAGTTGAAACTTTGTTTAAATGATATATTTGAAAGAAAATTAATAGAATGAATGGGTTAAAGCTAGGCTCTCCAGTTACACGAAAGTTTAAAACACTTCCCCGACTGTAGTACACTAGGTATAGTATGGAAATCAAGGTGTTATTTTAGGTCTGGAGTGTATAGATTTTATTTTTTACTCTTAGGAAGTTGATTAGACGGTAGTGTTGTTAGTTTCATCACAACGTTTGCACGCTCGGATCTTAACAGAACAAACTTTGGGGAGCGCTGGGGAGAATCGGTTTAAAGTATGAGTGAATGAAATTTGATTTAGGGCCGAATAAATGCAATAAAATGTAAATTGTTTGGGAAAGTGGAAAATTTTTCTTTCTATAGCGTGTTAATACTTTTTCCTTCCAGATAAAGTGGAAGGGCGAGATAAATTACCATCACGATTCAACGTAGTCAAGATGATATACATACTTCCTGTGTCAAGATTGGAAAAATAATTTTCTTTACCTTAGTTTTAATTTAGGTTTACATTACTTTTAGAGTTGGCCGTAAAAGGAAGTTAAAAGTCCGATTTTCAGTAGTGTGACTGAGTAGAGAAATCAAAAGTCTTAGAATCTAAAGTTTGAGAAGGATAGAAAGTAAAGTTTACAGAAGGTTTTTCTAGACTTTAAAGCTCTCAACAAAGTCGTTGTAAGAATTTTTGTTCGAGTACTTAAACTCTGGTGGGGGAAAATGTAAGGTATATTTTAATTTTATGACAATTGTAGTATATCCTTAGAAAATTCAATCAATCAATCACTTAGGAGTTAATTTTAAGAAAGCAATTTATTAACAACTCACAACAACATACAGGAAAAATATCAAACTATCTATAGAGCATGAGTTCAACAATCACATCTCACTTCTGCAGCTCGCATGCGTTGAATTAAGTATTTTTTTCTATATCGTCGGCACAGCACGTTGCCGACTATATTAATTTGTTACAGTCTCCCCCCCCCCGTCTGCTGCGAAGACATCTCGGTGAGTAGCCAGAGGAAGAATTGTGTGGCTGGTTCTTTTTTGAAGTATTCTTAGAAACGTTCTTTCTTGGTCTTCCTCTTAAGCAGATAGACTTGCTCAGTTTCTTCAGAGATTTCTTTAAATGGTCGGAGAGCAGACGTATGATACGTTCCAAGACGCACGTTTGGATCTTTAATATCAGATACATCATAGCTCTTAGTAGAATGTGTCTTTAATATTATGTAGGGACCATCTCATCGGGATGCGAATTTTGCGGACCATTTTAGCGCTTGGTGTTCCGTCGCTACAGTTATTCTAGATCCTTCCACGTATCCGCGAAACCTTTCTAATGCCCATACAGCTGCAAGGGCTTCACGCTCTGTGGTCGAATAGTTTCTTTCGGATGACGTTAACAGCCGACTTGCGTACTCAATTGGGTTTTCTTCTTGTTTTTGTCCTTGGATAAGGATAGCACCCAGTGAATAATTTGAGGCATCCGTGCTGAGAACAAAAGGTTTAGTCTCATTATAAGGTATTTCTCCCGCCTTCTTCGCATGCCTTTGTGGTGTAGTGGTTTGCATGCTCGACGTGTAACCGAGAGGTCCGTGGTTCGACTCCCGGCGAAGGCGTTGCTCATTTTTCATGTCTGATGCTCCGAAATAACCTAATGTCTCTACACTGGCGCCTGAACTAAAAAAGGTGGTGGATGATGATTTTCCACCACCGCGATTTGGTCCCCAAAATCCCAGTCGCCCTTTAAAAAGGAGGAGTATGTAAGGTATTTCTCCCGCCTTCTTCGCATGCCTTCATGGTGTAGTGATCTGCATGCTCGACGCGTAACCGAGAGGTCCGTGGTTCGATTCCCGGCGAAGGCGTTGCTCATTTTTCATGTCTGATGCTCCAAAATAACCTAATGTCTCTACATCATCTACTTGTTTTAATACGGGTGGACAAGTCAAACTTTTTTAGGAAGTCAAATGCAGTTTGTTCTTCCTGTCCCCATTTCCAAGTGGAGTGATTATCCGTGAGATTAGCCTTGTGACCTCTGTAAAATTAGGAATATAAGGTCGATACCAGCTGCAAGTCAGGAGGAAACTCTGTACTTGCTCCACATTCTTTGGTGGGGGAATTTGTTGAATGACTTTGACTTATGCAGGGTCTAGTTCCATTCCAGAACTTGTGATATAATGTCCAAGATATTTCACTTTAGAACAAGCAAAATGACATTTGTTTCGATCTGTATGAAGCTTGAATTTTAATAGTCGATCAAACACTAAGCGCAAGTCTTCGAGATGCTCCTGAAAAGTAGAAGACATCGTAATAATATCATCGAGATAAGTAAGAGCGTTGACTTTTAATCCATTCCGGAAAATATCCATTAATCTTTGGATGGTGGCTAGTGCCGTCTTCAATCCAAAAAGCATCCTGGTGAATCTATAAAAGCATACAAAGGCAGTTTTGTCTGGAGGGTACATCTTAACCTGGTGATACCCTGATTTTAAGTCTACGGTAGACATGCATCTAGTTTGCTTTGCATTATGAAGGAGTTCATCCATACGAGGCAACGGGTATGGATCAGACTTAGTCACAGAATTCAGTTTCCTGTAGTCAATACATAATCGAAAGTCACCTTTCGGCTTGGGAACTAAAACAACGGGTGCTGCATATGGTGAATCACACTTTTCGATTACGCCTGATGCAAGAAGTGCATCGATTTCTTTCTTCAAAATCTCCCTTCTTGCTGGAGATAGTCTGTATGGGGCTGTAGCCATTGGAGGTGAGTCACCTGTATCAATTCGGTGCTTGATATAAGGAGTTGGTTCTCCAACGTAGAATCCAACGTAGAGAACGTAGTATCGTATTTTTATAATAAGGCATTCAATCGTTTTCGCTGCTCTTCAGTTAGATTTTCATCTTCGTCTGGACGTAGTAGGCAAGGATTTGTTAACATGTCACAGGATTGGACTTGAACTCTTTCAGCAAATGGAAAGTATTTATTTGGATTGTCACCAAAAAACCACTTTTGTTCACGAATATTTAGAACTACTCCAGATTCTTTTAGGAAGTTTTCTCCAAGTAGTGTTCGATTTCCTGTAGCATCAGGAAGAGCTATAAGTGTCAAAAGGAAGGTCCGTCCTTCAAGGCCAAGTTTCACACAAGTTGCATGAACATCTTTCGTTGTTTGGCTGCCGTCAGCGAGACAAACAGTGCAAGAGGATTTCTCTAACTTTACCCCATCTTCTTTTAAGATTTGGTAGAGTTTTTTCCCACCAATTGAATGACTTCTCCACTATCCGCGCAAGCTGTGCCATATATTCCCTTTGATGGAAATATTCATCACTGCAGTTGTCTTAGTGTTGCCTAACTTTTGTATACAAATATTGTCAAAACGAGCTGAGGCTGAACTCGTGGAGTGCTGACAATCTGGACATTTTGATTTAGTAAATCCAACTTTGCCATAACCATAGCAAGAGAGGTCCGTGGTTTATCTGTTACATTGTTATATGTCTTCTTCATTGGTGCGGATTTTCGGATATTACCTTTCGAATTGGAAGTTTTCTTTCAAGTTGCTGAGATTGCAAGTTTGCTTTGATTATTATGTGAACAATCTTAAGTGTCCAACTTTTCTGCTAATTCTGCAGGCGAGATTAAGTTCGGCCAAATGTCCAAAAAATGATCCCTTATTTCTTGAAAAACTCTCTTTTTCATTTGGTCAGCTGTAATGAGTTGCTTCAAATCATCAAATTTTGTAATGTTTAGTTCTCTAAGCCAATTTTCAAAATAACTGGTCAGTTCAAAGTAGAAAGTAGTAGAGCCAACAGTTGTCTGAAATTATCAGCGGTGAGCTTATATCTCTTTAGAATAATTTCCTTCATCTTTTGGTAATCTCTTGATTCCTCTTCTGGCTCACAAGCAATCAATTTTCCAATTTCTGTTGGTAACGATCCCACTAAATACGGAACCCAAGTTTTTTCTGGAATATTTAAAAACTTCAGTTGTCTCTCAAAAAGATTTAAGAACAAGGCCATGTCATTATACTTAGGATCATATTTAGGTAAAATTCTCTCATCCCAACTGGTTTCTTCAACTTCAACAACAGGACCTGCTGTAGTGGAGAGAGGTAACTTCTGAACTTCAAGTTGAAGTCTCAAGCATTCCAATTCATAAGCTCGCTCTTCTTCTTTTTCTTTGGCTAATTTCTCTTCCTTAGCAGCTTCTTCTTCAGCAATACGTACTAATTCAGGTTGTTTCTCGTTCTCAAGTCTTTCTTCTATTATATTAGTTAACATATTTTTCACTAATTCTTCATCTTATTATCGGATTTCGTTATGAGTTCTTTTAATTGTACCCCTTTTAGATTGCCTGCCACGACTAAATCCAGTTCAAGTGCAAGAAGTTTCAAATCTTCTTTCTCCCTCTACCCAAAAAGGACATATTTTCTTTTGCGAAGTTTAATCACAGTCGTAATGTCTCAATTAAAGTTCACACAATGGCCGTTAAAGCCTAATATTCCAACTTTATACTTGTTTAAATGTTAAATGTATTTAAATTCGTCTTTCAGTCCTTCGATATAGTTATAATTTTGAATGGCTCAGTACTTAGGGTCATACAAAAGAAATCAACTTCACCATAACTGGAAATAAACACTACTGGTTCACAATACTTACAAGTCACACATTTGTCAAACTTAGTATCAATTAAAATTCCAATATACTATAAATAATCAAATATTTTTCAATAGTTTTCAATCAGAATTACTTATCTTAATCATACACATCGGGGTAGACGTTATCAATGCATCTCTGGGGTAAGAAGATCCATTCCTTTCATTACAAGACAGCGAAAATGGCTATCATAACATCTATATGAAGTACTCTGAAACAAAAGTAAATTTAACGCGTTCTGCAACTCTATACTGCTGCCCCACGTTGGGCGCCAATTACTTTGCAGTATATCTTAGAAAATTCAATCAATCAATCACTTAGGAGTTAATTTTAAGAAGGCGATTTATTAACACCTGACAGCAACATACAGGAAAACTATCAAACTATCTATAGAATAACATAAAATAGCTTTTTTTAAAAGTTCAGAGCGTGATTTTAACAATGACATCTCACTTCTGCAGCTTGGGTGCGTTGAATTAAGTATTTTTCTCTATATCTTCGGTAGAGCACGTTGCAAACAGTATTCATTTGTTACACAGTTATTTTAATTTCAAAGCGCTTTCCTATCAATTCTTTTTTCCACTTACAACTCCCTACCAGAATTAGTTTTTAGAATTGCGTTCAATGCAAATGAGTTAGAAGCGGTATTTAAGGAAGGTTCAACTTATTTCGTGGAAGAGAGCTAGGAATCCTGAGTAGCACGTGTTTGCCTCCGGGCTAAATCTCTCTTGAAGCTGCTACGATCGGCATATTATTAGTGCATTTTGATATTCACCAGCTAGTTTAAATTAAGGGTCAACTACGTTAGATACTTGTTTTAGCTTCGACTAAGCCTCTTAGTTGGTAGTAGTTTAGTTTCTTATTTCTTATTTTGAGTTCGAGCCCAAGTGGAGGCTTTGTTGTAAGCCCGAGAAAGGGGCCAACAGTTATTCTTAGTTGAATGAAATAAAGGATTTTTTAACACTTCTTGAATTTACATCTTTAGTTATTTGAACTCAACGATTAGTCGCTAACGGTGCACTAGGTTCCTCACCGTTCATTTAGTAGAATAAGAGTGAGAAACCCTACAAGTTTTTAGGAGCGATGTTCCACCATAGGCTTACTTTTCTTTCTCATGTCTTATATTTAAGAAAAAAATGGTTTCAAAATAGTGAATCTACCATAAGTGCTGGCTAACCTCCTGGGGGCGCAGAATGTTACTGAATTTACAGATCGCTTGTATGCTTCAGATTGAATTACGGCTCAACACTGTATGGATCTGCACGGCTTTCTGTTTTAGCAAAACTTGATCCTGTCTATTATCAGGTCCAATAGGGCCTGATGATAGACAGGATCAAGTTTTATTTCTCGAGTACAGAGTCAGCCAACCTTTATTTCTCGAGTACAGAGATGCATATAGCACTTTTATCCACATAATTAGGCTTTCAGAACATCTCCTGTCCAGAATCTTAATGTTGATAATTACTAGTTCTCGCTTCAGCTGCAGCGTGAGCAACATCGGTGCAGTCTCTTTATCAGTATTCAGTGTTATGTCACAATCTGATCGTCTTCTCCAGATCTGCGGGCTTGATCACCATTACAATCTTTTATTTTCTGCACGACAACTTAGCGTACTTCCATTCTTGGAAAGGACTAAACCATTACTAGAAAAATATAACTTTTCTGACGTGAACGTCTAAGCAGTGAAGAATTTAGATATCCCGCTTTAAGATAATCCGAAAATTCAACTTCTGGATGTGTTTCAACGCCTTGATAAGAGTAACACTAATGATGTAAGATACAGGCAAGTATTTTTAGAGTACAGAGACGCATATAGCACTTTTATCCACATATATACAGAAGATTCAAAATCAGATGGCCATGTAGGGGCATCGTTTGTGACTCAGGATCGTACCGAAAGTAAACGGCTACCTGATGCTTGTTCTGTATTTAGTGTTGAACTGACTGCTCTCTGTAACGCTCTTAACCTGTCTGCAATTGCTTTATCAAATCCATTTGTTCCTTACGATGATATTAAAATAGTCATCAAGCAGATAATCTTAAACAAATGGTCATTATTCTGGAATGATCAGTTCTTAAATGAACTGAAAAGAGTTAAACCTTACGTAAAGCACTGGGAGACAACAAGAAACCGGACGGAAGAAGTCTTGTTGACATAACAGCGAACTCGTCACTCTCGAGTCACACATAACACACATAATTATGTTTTGAGGGCGAGAGTCAAACTGTATGTTCAAATTGTAATCGCGTTCTATCCGCTTCGAAGATAAACATATTTTAATTCGGGGAATAGAAACACATTTTTCTTAAATTGCTGAGTTTGTTTATAGAATTCGAAAGGTGAATTAATGCATTGCGTTTTCCTTAGTGGCAACACATTTCTTTTATACCACCGATATTATTCTTTTGTCTTTTGTATTTCTGATTATATTTTAAACATAAATATCTTACGCTTTGCTGAGTCGTAACAGAAAGGTTTTGGTCAAAAGTCTTTAAAAATTCTACACTTGTCTGGAAAGTCCTACACTATTCTAAAGTGTAAAAACACGGCGCCTTTAGTTAGTTTTCGCAAATATTTTATCATAAAAGAGGAATGAATTCATTGTTTGCATGTGTTAATGCACTTCTTCCTTATCTTTAGGATAAAAACTTGAAAAGTTTCTAGATAAAAAGAAAATGAGAAATATTTCAGTAAAAATTCATAACAAAAATAGCTTGCAGTTATTAGGATATATGTCTATTCCAGTAGCTGTTATATTAAATATTTGGTTGCTTTGCGGGGAAGATTATGCAACAAAAATAACGCATAAGGTTCCTCGCCTTCGGAAAGAAACTCTGGTACACGCACTGTTTTGGGGGGGGAGAAACAAAATCGAAGGAACACAAGATATTTTCTATTGAAGTTAGTGATTTAAAAATGTCATATACTATTTGCAGTTTTGAAGTTCTTTCCGAGAAAAGGATATGTGCATTTATTCCGAAAATTAATGATTGTAGAATTTTAGATGACTTGAAACGAAATAAAATAGATTTAGCAGATTCTTTTTGTAAAGAAAGCGAGATTGACCTTTTGATTAGGGCTAATGTTTTGGGGAAATTGATGACTGAAAACTTAGTGGAGATGGATTCAGGTCTTACAGCATTAAAAACTAAACTTGCGTGGACGGTAGTTGGGAAACAAAATTCAGGCACAAAGGGTAGCATTCTAACTACTTTGTCTATGCATGTTGGGAACATTCCTTTGAGCGCATTATGGGAACTTGAAGTTTTAGGAATAGCTAATTCATCCGAACCTCTTAAGGGAAAAGATAGCTTAACTGATTTTGAAGACAAAATGAAAATTCTTCCTGATGGCAGATATGAATTAGAATTACTATGGAAATGCGATATGCGATGTTACGCATTTATCTGATAACAAAGAACTGACCTGGAAGCGTCATGAAAAGGTGATTAGCAAGTTAAAAAGTGGTCAACTTTTAAATGACTATCAAAAGGTATTCCAGGAATGGAAAAGAATGAGTATAATTGAGAGTGTACCTGAAATTGAACTCGATAAAAAATGTCACTATTTGCCTCACAGGCCAGTGATTAAATTAGGTAGTAAAACTTCAAAAATTCGTCCGGTTTTTCACGCATCTCAGACAACACAGAAGAGAGGAGAGGAGAAACCCTTTTTAAACGATTGTTTATTTAAAGGAGTTAATTTAATGAAAGTTATACGCGATAGTCTTGATAGGTTTAGAATGTATCCAATCGGTATAAGTGCAGATATTGGAAAGGCTTTTTTAATGTTATCTGTTGCACCCAAAGATAGAGATTAGATTTTTCTTCCCCTGTAATGAAGAGCAAAAAATTTATAGACATTGTCGTGTTGTATTTGGGGTTTGTTCTAGCCCTTATTTATTAAACGCATCTGTAACGCATCTTTTAGAGAACTGCCCTCCACCATATGATAAAACTGCTAAACAGCTGCCGAACTCATTTTATGTAGATAATTATGTAGCTGAAGTTTTCATTATTAATGAACAAGTTCACTTTATACAACAGTCAAAGTTAATCATGTCTAGGGGCTGTTTTAATTTGCGTGGCTTCGAGAGCAATGTTGCATGTAAAAATGTTGACAAGCATTCTGGAGAAACTTCTGTTTTAGGGATAATCTGGCACTTAAATAATGACACTTTAAAATGTTCTACTAATTTAGAGCCTTTGGCGTGTGAAATAAAAAAAAACAAGAGATTAGTTCTGTCAACATTACAAAAGATTTTTGTTCCTCTTGGCTTGTTATCTCCCGCAACATTGCTTCCGAAGCTATTATTGCAAAATTTGTGGAAGTCAAAAATAACTTGGGACAGTGAACTGACACCTAATATTGTAAACAAATTCTCAAAATGGTACAACGAGGTACCTGAACTAAAAAATGTAACTTTGCCGCGTTATATGACAATTAATTCATCCTCTGAATTGCATGTTTTTGTTGACGCTAGCAAAGGGGCATATGCTGCGTGCGTCTTTGGTCGATCAATAGTTCGTTCTGAGGTGAAAGTAGTCTTTGTTAGAGTGAGTGTGTGTGTGTGTGTGTGTGTGTGTGTGTGTACCTTTTGTGTCGAAATGTGAAACGCACGTTTTCCTTGTTATGTCTGTCTATGTTTTTTGTGCTTCAAGAAAGTGTCTTTGTGAAAACTGAAACGATTATTGCCTTTCGGACACAACAAACACTCATGCTTCGCGTAGATGCGAACCCTGATTCCGATATTGAATTCTCGTTCTCAACAACTGGGTTCTCCTCCAATGAGGGATGCCTTCCGAGTATTCAAATTAGGGATACAACATGGATAAAATAATTTCTAGAAACGCTATAAACAACTGATAAAAAATCCTTGCATTTTCTTAATTAAAATTCTCTGAAAGCACAAATTTATATATTTCTAGCTACATTTACATTAAATTGGTTAAATTCCACTATTGTTTTGTCTCATCGTTTAATGTTATCATTCGGTTAATTTTATCAAAATAACCGAGGACAAATGTGGCACATCTGGGACACTCTGTGCATTTTGTAAGTTATATTCCGTATTTAATGGTTTCAGTTTCTATAATTGTACTTTTTATGAGAAACCTGTCGATAAAGAAAAAAAATCAATTGTCCATTTGTTTTCAATTTACTTCCAGGCATTGATATTTGCGGAACACCAATCATAATAGCAGATGCACAAGATGAATCATCCGTTTTTAATATGTGTAAAGTAGCAAGACTTATTTTGAATTGTGCGGGACCTGTAAGTATTTCTTTCTGTATTCCTGCTATCTGAAAAACTTTTTAATATTGTGTAAATATAAAATAAATTATTACCATTTAAAGTGCTTTATAAATCCGAAATATTTTGCAGATGAGCCTGTTTTTAATATTGCAAAGTAACATTAATAGTTTTGCTTGTTTATTAATATATGATTACGGCAAAGCATCGAGGGCTATCTACCGAAGGGAAGGGATGCCATCGTGAAGAACGTTCTAAGGGAAATTGACTCGTATACACCTTACAAAGGGGGTAAAAATGAAAACTGCCATGCAGCCAGCCTGTTCATGGGATTCGAACCTCGGACAGAGCTACCTGTGCTCAGCGATTTTTCCGCTCGGTAGCTAATGAGTTAACATTAATAGATTCCCTGCAATAACAGCGATTTCGCTACCTTTTTGTATTTGAAGTTTTTTCCTTCCGATAAACAGTATTGATAGTTGGGACACATTACCTATTCAAGTGTAAATTCACAAAGCGACTACACCAAAAGCAACCAAGTGATCAATACAGATCGCAGGGGGCGCATAATATGCATACAAACCTAAATTAAAAAGCAAAGCTGAGAGACCTGGTAAAACTATGTGCGGAAAAAACTCAGCCATAAGCAGACGAAGAACTGTATTCTAACCACACAAAATGATGTACTTTTCCTTAACTCTGCTAGGCTCGTAGTGTCCTAAGACTTTATCAGTCTCACAGCGAATTCCCTACAATCAATAACAGCGCTAAGTAAACATACAGTTCGCTTAAAACAACAACTGCTGAGGTTTTTTAATTCGGCTTTTATAAGCTTTTAATTATTCACGAGAACATTCTGGTAAAATCTATATTCTCGATTTTTCTGGATGGCAACAGCAACAACGAGATATTTATTTACTAAATATTAAAGGCACGCGATCTTGTATTTTTACTTTTTCGACGTTGCTTTCTCTTCAAATTCCCCTGCGTTGCAGGCGAAAATTAAACAACTTTAATAACAATTCTAAATAAATAGCTAAGTAAATACAAAATCGGTAACAGTGCTTCCTTCCCAAGGACTGCACGTCCGGGGAGTACAATATCTGGACAAGAAGCCTAACTTTCAAATAAGACATCAATACAATAATAAAACTTGACAATAACAGCCGCCCAGGCGGTATGGTGGTTAGGGGAGCTGACTGCGATGCCGAAGGGCCTGGGTTCAAATCCCGGCATGGTTGAACAGACCGTCCCTTCATAGGAGGCAAAGGTGGCTCACCTACTGAGCGCCTCCATAATACAGTGACCACCACTGCTAGCCTTCGTAGTGGGCAAGCCGAAGTCGGCAGAAGACCCGCCATTAGTTAAAAAAATTACAATAACAGGCTAAACAATAATTGCAATAAGTAACTTTCAGCAAATCAAATAATATCAAACACTAAATACAAATAAAATATTATCAAATACTATTAAATACTAAATGCAAATCAAATACTAAATACAAAAAGGACCATGGTCTTTTACTATTTACAATTATATGCACTACGTACTTAGCCACAGTAAATAGCTAATGAACGACTTTAGGCTTAGCGCTCGATGACTTCGGATTCGAACTACGACGTCGTTCAGCCTGTTTAGGACTGTGTACAGACCACCCAAGGTGACTGTAGTTTCGGGCAGAAGGAGCCGAGTCGAGTCGGATTCCACAACTACATTTTGTCTCCTTTGTGAAAACTATGTTCAGCGGCTCTGGTGTCACATCGGGTGCTCATCTTCTCCGTCGCCAAGTTCATTCGCTCTCGCTTAAAGTTGTGCATCTCTTCAAACCGGGCCTGGAGATCTTGAATGTATTCCTCAGCCGCTGAAGGCGCATCGGGAGGGCGACCAAAGAGGAGGTCACAAGGCAGACGAAAGTCTTGACCGATGAGCATCTGGGATAGAGAATTGACGGCAGTCTCGGGTTTCTCCTCGACCCTAGTATGATTTTGGCAGCTTTCTGAACAGGGTCGTTCAGACAACGCGTCGGCGTTTCGAGGTGAGGATCCTTTTTGATCATGGATAGATATCTCTTCTGATGCTGAAAGCAGTTAGTTGTCTTTGAAGTCCAAAGAAAAATGTATTTCTTTAAAAAGTCCAATCCTAGTATGCAAGGATTTGTAATATCCGCCATTTATGCCATGTGATTTTAGGCAGTACTTCCTAGCGCGACTTTCAGGTTTAACTTCCCACCTATGTCAATTTTCTCGCCGGACGCAGTCTGGAGTGTAACACAGATAGCCTTCAAATGAGCTTATCTTTAAATTGTTGAGCTAAATCTTTCCGAATGATGATAACATTAGCGCCTAAGTCAATGATCATATTGCACGGAACTCCATCGATATGCCCATTGATGGACAGTCCATTACTGTTGTCACTCATTGCAGAAACTTTTAGCGCTTTGGAACGGGTCTTCTGATTACCCTTGAAATTCCTCTGCGCGATCTGGCTATTAATTTGTTTCCTCCGTTGTTGCTGGGAAATGGTCTTAGTTTCCATGCTCTGGTGTGTTCTGCAGTTTCTTCGTTAGTGACCTTCAGCTCCGCAGTTCCAGCACTTTGTTTTGTTGTCACTCCTTTTCCATCTCATGGCATTTAATTGTCTGTTTATATCGCCCGTCTTATTTTCCGTGCTCTGGGATGTTCGGCAGTCCCTTCGCATGTGGCGTAAAGCACCGTAGTTCCAGCACTTTACGGTCGGTTTTTTATCACTAATACACATTCTCAAGGCATTGACTTGTCTGGATTAATCATCTAAACGAGCCAGCAACTGATCCAGTGGCTCGCGGACGCGCACTGCTCTGACAGGTTGGCGAACTCTACGAGGTTCTTGCCGAGTTGTCTCGAATTTCATAACGTACACTAAGGCGCTTTTTATATCCTTCACATCCGCCATTCTCAGAGCTTTCTGTATTTCAGGCTCCCGGATGCCGTCGATGAAGTATTGCATGGACAGGATTTCCGCTGTTTTCGTCGGGCACTCCGAAAAGGCAAGGTGAGATAACCTTTCAACATCCCTGGTGAGTTCCTGGAGCGTTTCGGTGGGCTTTTGTTGACGGGACTGTAATTGAAACCTGCTGTATTTTGAAGTTGCTTTATTGGTGGATGATCACCGGTATCGATTCTGTGTTGCGTCAAACTGCTTCGACGCACGTCAGAAAACAAGCGGGAGAAAACTACTTGAACATTTTCAATGAAACGTTCGGCAGCATTCCTCTCGTCATCGTTTAATTGCGTATTTCCGGTGTAATGCTCTCTGAAGACACGGATTCCGGGATGTTACTGTTTCTTTCAACGCTAATTGCGGGAATTTATGCTGCAACCACTGCCACTTTCTTAATAACTATCGCCTTGTCAATTACATTGGCAACTCTCATCGGGATAACGGTCGTCGACATGTCAACGAGTGCTGAGGCTATTAGTACTCCTTTCGGGTTATTACAGTTCTTGGGATATTATATGACGCCGTAACGGAAATTTCTATTTTCGACTATGGATACAAGAAGTAAAATTTCTGTTTTTGCCGGTAATGTGTTATCGTCTTGAGCTGTGAATTTGTGGATAGATTTCACTCCTTCAGCATTAGTTCCGAATAAGGCTATGTCCTCAGAGGCAGAATGCATTTCGTTATTTTTAAAGTCCAAGGAAAGTTTTACTTTCCTAAAAAGTCCATTTCGAATATGCAAGGGTCTGTAATCTCCGCTACATATGCCGTGTGATGGTAAGCAGCACTAGCAAACCTGATGTTAACGTTTAATTTTCTTTCGATTTCGACCTTCTCACCTGACAAAGTCTGGAGGGTAAGGTAGGGCGGCGTCCAGGTGAGTTTGCTTTTCAGTTGTTCAGCCGCATCTTTTCGAATGATGGTAGCATGGGCTTCTGTATCGATGATTATATTACAAGGAACTCCATTGATGTGCCCCATGATGAAACGTCCGTTACTGCCGCCACTCACTGCAGAAATGTGAAGCTCTTTAAATGTTAAGCGGGCTTTTCAATATCTGGCAATCTCCGGCCCGCAATATGACCACAAATTAGTTTTCCTCCTTCTTGATAGGCACAGTTTTAACATCCGTGCCCTGGGGTTTTCTGCAGAGTCTTCGTATGTGCTCTTCAGCACCACGTTTCCAGCACTTTGCGGTCGGTTTCTTGTCACCGATATTCCGTCGCAATGTATTCAGTTGTCTTGTTAAATCATCTAAGCGAGGAAAGGCAGACACAAGCTGTCTCAATTGTTCTTCCATTGTTCTAGTGAATGGCATTCGAATATCCCACTTCTGACACCAAAAATTGTCCGGTGCGTACGGGTTCGTAATGGATTGAATGCACAAGTCGATGAAAAGTTAATAAAATTTATTCTTTTCACAAGAAATAGAACAAAATGCTCAAATATTCCTCAGAGATATTCGTTCAATATCACAATATCTCAAACGTTAAACAGAACTCAGTTCAAAACAGAGAAACTAATTCTATCTCACAGCGAATTCGGTGCAATCACTAAAGCATTAAGTAAACAATACATCAGTCCGCTAAAACAACAACAACTGAGCTGACGTGTTTTAATTCGGATTTCATAAGCTTTTTAATTATTCACTAGAACATTCTGGTAAAACTTTTTTTGTCGGTGGCAACAGAAATTTCGGGATATTTATTTATTAAATATTAAATGCACGCGCTCTTTTATGTTTACTTTTCCGACGTAGCCTTCTCTTCAAAATTCGTCTGCGTTGCACGGGAAAATAAAACAATTTTAATTACAATTCTAAATAAATACCAATCCGTAAGAGTATGCATGTTTCTCGCATTGTGATAAAACAACGGTACCTAGAGCCGTCAAATTTTGAATGCCGTAATTCTAAGATGCCCCAAATTTGAAATTTGGAATTTGTTTTATTATCGATTTCATACTTTTTAAATCGTTAACGGATTTTTGATTAACAAGCGCAAGGATTTCAAAGCGAGCAATGGCAATGTGTTAGAGAAAAAACATTTTTATCTCCAGCGCGCGAGACTGTGTATCAGAAATTCTAAAGATATACTCAATTTAAAATTATTTTGCGATGTTGTTCTTGAACTGAATTTTATGGTTTAAGTGCAAAGAACATGATATTTAATAAATAAAGGTAACACACAAAATGTTAAAAAACGCCCCTTTGGACGTAAATCTAAAATCTGAACCCTTTCAGAATTTCCTTTTTTTAAAAATTTTATTATATATATATACACTTGGCACTCTATTCGTGCCTATTCAAGAGCACTTACATTTTCGAAAGTATTGCGACAGAAGCCGCGCACAACGAAATAGCGTTCAAGCAGCGCAACAGAAAAAACTGAAGTTCCTAGTTAGCCAATATGGAAGCACACGAAGAGCAAAGTTTTGGTTTGAGTTAAAAGTTTCAGTTTACAATTATCACGTCATCAGCGCTGCGCAGGCCATGCAAAATGGAATGATCTAGAAATGACGCAATTTAGAGAAGTTATTACGATTTTTAAAACATAGAGAGAATTAAAGTCAATTAGGGGTCAGTTTAAATTACAATCTTGATTTACATATTTTTTATCTTACATGTATATATTTACAAAACTGCTTCCGGCTTAAATTGATTTTGGGTTAACCGTGGGCACCGTCGTCGGTTCTATCCCATTAATCGCGAGTCTGTTGCATTCAGTTTTAGTTCTATTCATTGATTGATCTGACAGAAATCAATTATAAAAAGCGCAATTAATCGTTGTTTTTTTAAACATATTGTTGCGTTATACGGGTTCGTGGATTTGAGAGTATCCGGTGGAAACACGATGCAGAACAATAAAAAGCACAATTTATTTACAAGAATCACTATTTACAGCACAGTTCTAAAATTACCTTTAAAAGCGTCGAAAATCTACAATAAATACGCTGAAACAATCAGCAACACAGCTTCAGGCTGTAACTGTAAAGGTAGCTTCACGACAACACTAAACTTATAATAAACACCGTGAAACAATCACCAATACACTGTCAAGCTATACTGTAAAGGTAGCTTCATGGCAAAGCACTATCTCGATCGCTTTCCGTTCACAAAACTCTCCCGTAGCTTAGCACTCACAGTAAGCAGCTATTCTCACAATTCTCACAACTAATCACACTTAATCACACTGCTGGCTCTCAGAAACGCAAGGGTTTATATAGCTTTTCCTTAGGTTCCACAGGTTTCGAGAAATATCTGGACAGGAAGTTATTATAGAAGCTTCCCGATTGGACCATGGGATATCGCCTATTTGGTCGCCAAATGGGCGATAAAGCCGCCAATATGGCAACCCTACCACACAGTATTTTATGGCAACCCTAGTGCTATGCCGGAAAGCTTACATACAGGCGCAACCGCCGAATTTTTCGCAACAATATTTTAGTGCCGTATGAAATCAAAAAAAGAATACATTTTATCGCTCTTGTTGTTTCAGTTTTGCTTCTTCCATGGCCAAATTTTGAGATTCTTAATTTAAGATTTTGTTGATTTAAATGCTTCATTGATTCGGGAAATATTTTATTGAGTTATATTCAAAAAATATTTTACTGAGTATTACTTCAACATTGTACATATACTTTTATTATTTGTTGATACTGATTTGAATTTATTTTTTTCTCCTTGACAGTACGAACCTCATGCTGAAAACATTATCTCAGCTTGTATTGAAAATGGTACCCATTATGTGGATCTTAGTGTTGAAATTAGGGTAAGTTTACCTGTTACATGCTGAATTAAAATACACAAGAATTAAAAAAATACAGGCGGGTTCCGATATTTTAACGATGCTTCCTTCCTTTCAAGCCTTTCCTTTTCAAACCCTTAATGCGTGTTTGATGCATGGTCCATTAATTCTGGTCTATATTTTTTATTCAAATGAGTTTTTCGTATTTCACTGTTCTTATAATCCTTATTCACAGTAGTTTATTTAACTTCTCTAAATGAAATATTGCAGAGCATTAGATTTTTCAGCAGCCAAAATTCTTTGGAAACTTGATTATATTTTGTTCGTTTTAAAAAAAGTTATCTCATATCAATGAATTTCGTTTTTGAATAATGCTTTGTTAGACTAATGGAAAACGTTCGTCTATTAAATTTTTAGAAATGTTGGCACTTACGTATTGTTCTTTGACTGTGAAAGTTCGCTACCATCGAACCATCAGAGTTGGCAGAAACCCCACTAAAGTTGTGCCAACCTTTACTGCGGAATTCTGAAGGAACTGACATCTCTATATTTAATAAACAACCGGTATTCGACCCGCTTCTTTTTTAATTTCGTAAAACGTTTTTGGCCGATTTCTACTGTTTTGTTTCGCCTTCTGATTTTATCGGAATTTCTTTTAGAAAAGCTATGAGTACAAATTTTCCACAGTTAATTGCTACAGTCTATTACTCCTTTGCTTGTCCTATTCCGTTAATCATATCTGCAGTGTGTATACACTATTTTTTGATAATAGGATCACATAATTCTGTAAACAATCTACTGCCTGCTGCTCTAGGAAAGGCATATCCCAAATTTTAATAATATTTTTTCAAAATTCAAGAGGAGAAAATAAAGCAATAACAATTAGTTTATACCCTTGATCATAAAAACAAAAGGTAACTCTAGAAAAGCATCTTAAATACTGCTTCTGAACACACATAGAATTTTGCATACTACATCATTAAAATTTACATTCTGGCAGGAAATTGAAATCAGGACGTAAAGGAAAGTCCAACTAAGAATAATTGGTTAGAATAAAATAAAGTCTTAATAAATATGAGTATGCTGTTACATCGCGTTTATCCATAACTGGCGTTAGTCGCGCTGTTTGGCTACGTTTTCGTGGTACCAATAAGTAAGTATAGAAGTATTTTAATTTTACTAATTAATTTTTACTATTGTTGTTTTGATTTCATGCAGTATTCTTTTCTTCATCTCTCATTATTAACATATATTCTTTCTCTAAGTTCTTTTTACATATTCAAGCAAGATATTTTCGGAGTGCTCTTGAGAAAAATATTTGCATAGTACAACAGTGTGGATTCGGTTGCATACCCTCTGACTATGGTATTTGTTTACTGAGGGAAAAATTTCCAGGTAAATGCATGCATATTTTGATAAATGTTTTGTAAATTTAACGTCTGCACTAATTTTTTTACTTTCCTTAACTACTGTTTTACACATATCATGAAAATTAAGTTCTGAGAAGAAGTGCATTATATACCATTGCAAGTAGCGAGAGTCAGGCGTAATTATTAGTAGTAGGATATTTGTGAAGAGCATTAAAATTCTTTTTGTGTGAGGTTAAAGGAAGAGCTAAATATAAAAGAAGAGCGTTAGCCTTATACATTAGAAGGGAGTAAAATAAAATTATTTTATGAAATTTTGATCATCGATATGTGGAAAATCTAGCTTCTATTAAACCTGCTTAATGTGATAAATTGTCTCCCAAATTAAAGAGGATCTTTGGCTGTGGAAATATTTTTAGAAGTTTCAGCATTACACCCATTTAGTTAAACACTGAGATATTGATGTTCTACATCTTGGCTTACGAAACATATTTTGCTTGACACTCAACCACGCCGGTTTTCTTTAAGCAGTATGGTTGCCAGAAACTTGTTTACTGTATTTGATTTGCTATTCTTTAATATGCAGTTTAACAGTATTTTTGAAGAGAAAGCTACGTCGGAAAAATAAAAATAAAAGAGCTCGTGCATTTAATATTTAATAATAAATATCTCGTAATTACTGTTGCCATCCACAAATATCGAGAAAAATCGAGGTTTTACCAGAATATTCTAGTAAATAATAAAAAAACTTATAAAAGCCGAATTAAAACACCTCATCCCAGTTTTAGCTGTTTTAAGCGAACTGCTTGTTTACTTAATGCAGTGATTGATTATAGCGAATTCGTTGTGAAATTGGATTAACTTTATCTGTTTTGAATTGAATTCTGTTCAACGTTTGAGGTATTGTGATATTGTACGAATATCTCTGAGGAAATATTTCAGTGTTTTGTTTTATTTCTTGTGAAAGGAATAAATTTTTTAACGACTGGTGCATTCAATCTATTAGGAACCCGTACGCACGCAACAGTATCAATGTATTACAATTTTGTGAATTTATTTCTGAATTTGGTATTTGTTTTTTCATCAAATCATCAAAGTACGTTTTAAATATTTATTACTAAGCAAACAAAATATTTTTCTTGATAGTAAAAATTTATACATTTTAAAAAAGTAAATCTTTTTTTTTTACAGGTGTTTTAAATTCTGTCGAATATTATGTTGAAATCGGAGAAGGACCTCTGGTTAGTTCCATAGCTTGTTTAAAAAAATTCTTTAATGTGCTTTTTTAATTTAAAAGTATTCTGATCTGTTGCTCAGGAACTTTAAGCTGTAATTATTCAATAAGTGCTTTAACCTTGATATCTCTTTTAAGTACTTAAAATTGATACCAAATTCAAGAGAATCGCAAAATAATTACGAATCAGGGCATGTGCAAATATCAGAATCATAAAGAGTTACGAATCAAGGAATATACAATAATTAAAGAATTTACAAAACATTGATAATTAAACTTAAAATTATAATTTTAACGTAGTTAATTAATATACCTTTAATGTGCTCATGAAATTGAAAAATATGGGAGTATATCTTGTAGAGACATTAGGTATATTTTAAGCAGAATACATGAAAAATGAGCAACGCCTTCGCCGGGAATCGAACCACGGACCTCTCGGTTACGCGTCGAGCATGCAGACCACTACAACACGAAGGCATGAGAAGAAGGCGGGAGAAACACCTTATAATCTCTTGTATTGATACGAAAAAAATCTGCAAGGTAAAATAAACTTCCTATTCAGATGGCAAAAATGCTTTTTGTTAAGTGGAAGGCTATTATGTTAAGAATGTGAAATGTTATGATGGCTATTATGTTAAGAATGTGCGCCGTTTTCTTCTCAAAGGGATGAACATACACACATACGTAGAAATTTTCCATTATTTAATAGTAGTGATTATTCTTATTCTGTGTTGCGTTTGACAAAATTGATTGAAAAATAATATTTTGTTACTGTTTAAATTTCAAGTATAAATTCCAAAGTACAGGAATTAGTCAAATGCAATTACAATTCTTAAATGTTTGTACAAAAATGTATATTATATATTATATGAAGAATTTCAAATTAAAATGATACATTCTTTGTGGTTCATAGGGTTTTTTTCGGGTGACTGCTATCCTTAAAAGAGCTGTTTGTGTCAAAAATCTCTCTTTCTCTTATAGTATCAACATAAGAAGTGTTTATTATAGTCTGAGTATAACATCTGCAGTTTCATATAAGTCTGTTATTCCGAAGTTAGTTTTCTATTTCCAAAAGAACGTAGCAAATTAATACAATATGTGATCTGCTTCAATGAGATAGGCAGAAAAGCCTCTTTTTAGGAGGCGTTCAAAAGACTCATATATTTCAGATATTTTGACTTCTTAAGGGGACCTAGCTCAGCAAATCTAGTTACGATCCACACACTGTACTGAATTTAGATACGTTCCTTGCTATTACATTTCTCGTGCGCTGACAGCGTCTTAGATTTAACAGCGTCATTAAAAGTCTACCATTAATAGGTTATAGTTTTATTTGCTAAGCTTCTTTGAAAGAATGCGTCAGCCTGCTTCGGGCGTGTATGAAATTCCTAACGCATCTATGAACGCGAAACACAATAGGTAACTTTTCGTAGAAATAAGCAGTAGCTTGAAGGATAGGTTTCTGCTCGTAATATTTTACTACGATCAGGGAAAAAACTGATTTCCCTTAGCTTACATCAACCAATAAGAAGAACCGAAGGATCATTTGATATATTTGTGTAACCTAACTGCGTTCAATTCCTGTAAGTAAAGGTTCCTCTAAATACTTTAAATGCGCTTCAAGATATTAATAATGCTGTTAATGAATTGACAAATTGTATTATTAAAACTTATCGAGATGCTGCCACTACCGCTCAGCTTTCTCACTACTGCAAGTATTAGACAACTTATCAGAGGTCGTAATAGGCTGCTTAAGAACTGGCATTGTACCTGGGATTCTGGGCTGAAAAGAAACGTCAACAGACTAAACAGAAAAATTTAAAAACTTATCAAAGATTACGTTAAAGACTCTAAAGAAAGAATAATTGAAAATCTTAACATTTATGACGGTTTCCTGTGGAAATATCTCCAAAGTCTTAAAAAGAAGCATGTTTGCTCCAGGCCTAATTGTTTATATGAAAAACAAAATTGCTTACTCGCTCAGAGAAAAAGATGAAGTCTTTGCAGAGCATCTTCAATTGCAATTTTCTCCTAACACCTACCCTACCGACTCACAATTTAAAGAGTACGCAGAAGATTATGTTAATGCATGGATTCAAGTACCTTTTGTTTCTTGTTTGCCAGAACTTGTCTCCCCTCTTGAACTTCGAAACATCATCAGATACCTGAACGTTAAAAAAGCACCCGGTATCAATGGAGTTACTAATAAAAAGATACGAAACCTTCTTAACAATGCTACTTCCAAGCTTTTAAGTCTCCTGAATGCTTGTCCCGCTAACAAATTTTACCCTGATCCCTGGAAACAAGCGAAGATATTTTTACTTCCCAAGACTGGTAAAGACGAAAAGATCCAGATGGGTATAGGCCTATTAGTCTAGTATCAGGTTTTGGAAAAATTTACGGGAAAGTCATCCTTAAGTGTTTCGAGCCCTAACATCACATTCTCCCAAATGATCAGTATGGATTTAGGAAAACTCTTAGTACAACCAAACAACATGTAAGAATTATTGAATTCGTCGGAGCGGCGCTCCAGAACAATCAGAGTATTGCGCTTCTTATACTGAACGCGACGAAAGCCTTCGACAGCGTCTGGCATGAGGGGCTCATTTACAATCTTATCAACTTGGACTGAATCACGATCTGGTTCTGCTCATCACTTTCTTTCTGAAGCAGCGCACTTTCGTTGTTGCTTACGGAAATGTCATCCCGAGACAATGGCACTTAAAGTCTGGCGTCCTCCAAGGAAGTATTGTAGGTCCGCTGCTCTATTTGTATTACATCTCGGATTTTCCTCACCTAGGTCATGAAAACTACTCGTTATTAGCCTATTATGCTGATGACACGGCTATTGCCATCAAGTCTTTTCGAGCCAAGCATGCCATCCTTAAATTACAAAATTATGCAAAGTCCATTGAAAAGTAGTGTAGGATCTGGCGTGCCAAAACAAACGTTAGTAAATCTGAATTACTTATCCTGTCCAAGACGATTAAAAGAAATACCTTACACACATCTAATCTTATTCAACGAAATATTTCCTATTGTTACTAAAGCAAAATATCTAGGAATTATCCTCAATCAAAATCTTACATGGCATGATCACATCAATAGTATTCGTAGCAAGGCTATTGGCATCATAAATAGATTCCTTCCAATCATCGGCAGGTATTCCAAATTGAGTCTCAAGACTAAGAAGCATATTTATACTGCTTGAATCAGACCAATTCTCTGCTTCGAGGCTCCAACTTGGAATACAGTTACAGACCGGCAAATCCACAATTGCAAATTATGCAAAATAAATTCCTTAGAATTATTACAGATGCTCATTACTTCGTCAGGAATGCTCTCCTCCACAAAGACCTCAAAACTGAAGAACTTAAAACTTGTCTACGTTAAATAAATGATGGCTTCTTCAATAAAGTTATCACCAGTGATTATGTAAATTACTTGCAAATTTTCAATTATGAAATCCTGCATGAAAACAGGCTTACTAGACCTCTGGCGGCTCACCTTTTTACTGACAGTGATCACAATTTCACTACTTAAACATTGCTTACACGGGCTGAATTTTGTATATATTGTATATAGTGTACATAGTTTTGCATTGTTTCTTTTCATATTTTGCGTAATCTTTCATTTAGTAAGCGCATTATTGTGTTCATTAATTAGCATTATAAATTGTAATTTCACGCGTGCTGCAATACATTTGCATTGTCTCGTCCGCCTCAGCAGTCCAATCAGATCTTAATTTACGCATCTCTCAGACCGTTTTTCTGATTCCAGGCTTCATGGCCTCCCCCTTTTCTTCTCCTTACCTCCATTTTCTAATTAGTGAGATTACCACGCCAGGAAATTATTACTGTCGTGCGCCTTAGGGCTTAATCATCAATTAGCCGGCAAAATTACACATTTATGTGATAGTTCCGACGATATGTTTGTAAGTTGAAGTTGAAGTTCCTCTAAATACTGCATTCGATGAAGCTTTGAGGGAATGAGTTATGCAGTCTGACGCAACTTCAAGAATTCCCTTGTAGAGTCAGTCTCCAACACTTTGACTTCTTGTTATGAGATTTATTTCGAGGATCCCGTAAACAGTCTCTCTCTCTCTCCCTCTTTATATCCGCTGCACTTTGTAGAATCTGGAGACCTTAAAAAAATCCTTAACCTGGTATCACATTTACGAACGTTAGGTGCTATAGACAACTTATCCTGAAAGTAGGTTCTTCCTTAATTTGATATCTCACATAAAAATATCATAAGATATTTAAAAAGGATACTGTCTTCTGTAATTCTTTAGCTTTATCTCATGATAAAAACAAGAAACCACTGCGAACCCACTGAGGAATGTGGGATACCGCTTTTAAGAGGTATGCTTTCAGCTGCAGTACTTTACGACGGTGCCAGAAATGTTCCGTTCCACGTTAAGTTTCTCATTGGTCAGCCAATCAAAAGGCAGACAGGATCTCGAGATCCAATTATGTAATCTAAGAATGCAAAATTCTTGGAAACAAATATTCCTGGAAAATATGGGTTCGATGAGATGTTGAAAGAAACCACTGTCCTGTCTAATAGTAGTTTTAATTACCTACGATATTTCTTCTTAAAGATTCAGCTTTTTAATAAGTTAATTTGGTCGAGCTGTACCACAGTCATAATCCATTAATTATCGTCAATATCTTTCGCTTCTTATCTTGCGACTTTTACTTAAAGAAGCCTTGCCTTCTCAGCTGCGTCCTTTTCGAACAGATTTCAAAGCACCAGTTGCAAGTACTTTACATTATTTGGTTTAAAAATTTTAAAGAAGAATTGAGGGCCAACAATAGTAAAAGTTCCGAAATTCATTCTAGGACATATCAGCTCAATAGAGCGGGGGAATATTATAAACAGAACAATATAAAATAAATCAGAACCTACAGAATTAAACAAACTGTTGAGTGCTGCCTCAAACGAAGATGTATACCTAATTTTTAGTGCATATATGTTTCAGAAGAGGTAATCACTTTATATACAAAATGTAAATTATTTTAAAATGCAAATATTTATGTACACAAGCCGCATAAGTGGTTGCAATGAATTTACTTCGTGTTGTCCATACATATTTTTCCCGCATTTTGGCCATCTGTTTCCTAATTTTATAGTCCAGAAAGGCAAAATTATGGGAATAATTTAATTTCCCAAAGATTCGGTTACAGTAAGAATATAAAAGATGAAAAGTAATCATGGATGAATTACAGGAAACTATTTTCCTTTAAAAGAATTGATGTTTCAATAAAGTAATAGTATATTCATTCGTAATATTACAATGTCTAAAAAGATATTTTCATTTTTACTTTTCTGTAATTTGAATTTTGCTTGCTCTTATTGTTGTCTCTGTTAGGCCTCGAATCACCCATAAATAATTAGAAAAGATGAATGTGTAGTTCCTAGTCGAAATCCTAGACTGAATGTCAGTTCATGTTTGCTTCGCTGTGATGAGCCGGCTCTTATATAGGTTGGTAGAACAATTAGAAGGAAAAGGTTCGGCGTGATTTTCGCAGATAATTTGCAAGGATTTGTCTTTGTTAGTAAGAAGAAAATAATCACTATATAGACGATTACATTTTTAAATTTACTGGAGCTAGTTTTCTGAACGCGTTAAGGGAGGGGAAAATTGCACGAATATTTTTAAGTTTTCAGAACAATGGCCTTAAAAATAAGAGAGAAATATGGTATTTCCACTTCAGTTTACAGTTAAATAAAACAAAATTATGCAGCAGCAATGAAATGTTCCGTACAAAGAATTAGTTTTGTGTTGTTTGGATATACAATATTCTTAGACATATACCTGTATCAACTAATGCACTATTTACATTAATTTTATTGTAAATTAAATGGTCATTATTACGCATTTTGTCATTAGAAAGATTTCCTCTCTAGTATTCAAATTTGTCCTTATTTTTCAGTATTCTGTTGAAACTTATCTATACAGTCAGCCTGTCCCCTCTGTTCGAGTTTAATTCTACTCTACTTCGAAATGAATGGGCTAATGAAAAGGGAAAGTATTTGGTATAGAGTGAATTAAAAATAATACCTCCAATTGATTCGTCTAAAATTATCAAGATTACTAAAGGTCTAATCAGTTTTCCAGCCACCTAACGGCTCAACATTAGTTCTCTGTACTATGAGGTCTACTAGCGGCCGAATTGTTAAAACCACTATACGCTAGCAATTCGACAAGCAGATTGGCTAACGAAATTTTTTATGTTTTGCCCATGTGTAAAACAAATATCAATGTGTTCACCTCAGAAAGTGCTTCGCAGTGGCATTTATCCCTTTAGGCAGAAGCCCTGGTTCCCTTTGCCATAATGGAAGGGTTCCCAAAATTTTTTGCTTGCTGGCCACAGTGTCCTAATTTTAGGTATCTGTATTCCTATATACGTGTATGAAATGTTCCTAAATAAAATATTTATTTATAGAATGCTAAAAGCCAATAATTAAGCAGTTAAACAATTCCTAAATGAGATATTATTTGTAGGGTATTGAAAAATAGAAAATAAGCAATTCCAATATAATGCAGAAAGTGTAAAATACTAATTTTCTAAATTTTAATTGATAAAACTGAAACACATTTGGAAGGACAGAACTAGGGAAAATAAATAAAGTAAATAAATATACAATTTCAAACAACATATATAAGTGTATTCCTTAGGCTATTAAATAGGATAGGCCTTCCTAATAAAATACACGTGTTCCGATTTTAGATTAAACTCTGTGATAGTCATAGGAAGATATGTAAAATAAAAGTTTAAAATTATCAATATAAATTAAAAAATAGACCGAAAATTAGTATTTTAGCAGGTTCAGCTGCACCACTGCTAACTGCAGGAGCCGCCACGTCTTATAGGTACTTACGGAAATACAGTTTACGAGAATAATAACATTCAGTAACACAAGCAACAAAATGTCACTGCAATGGCTGCTGATTTCCCAATATAGAATCAAAAGCTACTGCTTCGGACTGACTGCCTGTTTCTAGATTACTTGATGCCTAAATAATGGTTCTTAGGGAATTTTATACGGACAAAAGTTTTTTCCACGTCGCTAAAAATTCCAGAAAATACAAGTATCTTCTAAGAGCGAATTTATGGACTTTTCTATGATATTCGTGTAGTTTTATTATTAAATTATTTTCATCATGAACCCTTTAGTTCATGTTATTCAAAATACAATTCTTTTCCTATAGACTCCTCAAAATTTCCATGGACCCCAGTTACGAAACATTGATACTACCCAACATATTAATATATTAATGTGCAAGTCCTTATCCTAAGTTTTCTTCAATTATTTGCATATTATCTTTTCAAATGAAAGAAAATTAATATTTCAGAGGAATATTAGTGCTTTTAAAAAATAAAGTAATTCAAGAAAAAAGTTCTGAATATAAATGAATTGTAGAAATCAATGTAATGTGTCTTTAACACAGTGTTAAACGTACTAACTTCAGACAAGTTAACATAAAAATCTTAAGAAAGGGTTAAATTTGTCAATATGAATGCCATTTAATACAGAGGGCGTTTACACATTTTTAGAACGGTTTGGGGACCATTAATGTTTAAATAGTACTTTTTTAAATGTTCGATCTGATAACCTTCTTTTCTGGACTATGTGTTTACATCGTGATTTAAATGACAGAAGGCCTTTTCATAAAATTTCCAAGGGTATTGATTTCAATTCCTTTTCCACTACTTTCCAGAGTACAACAGTCGTGGTGGGTTTGCGTTTAAAAAGAGTTCTTTTTAATACACCAAAGGACAATAGCCTACAGGGGAACCGTCAGGGACCTTGCAAGTAAAATTTGAAAAGATATAAATGCAATACCTATATCAATCTTCGTTTTTTCAAAAACGTTGAGTGGCACTGCTCGAAGTATTTCGAATCTGTTGCTTTGTCCTGATGAAGTTTCACTTCTTTAAATTCATCGGGATAAAGAATTTCTTCCGTAAATATCGGACGTAAAACTTTCTCTCGAAGGCACATTGAGTTGATTTCAACACTTTTTCCCTCTCTTTTTATTTTTAATTTCTCACTGTAAGAGAATCCAGAGACAGTCATAAACCTTTTACTGAAGCTTTGTCTGTATTGATAGAAACAGGTTTGTAAATATTTTTCTCTTCGTTTTCAAGAGTAAGTAGACCTTTTTTTTCTTTTGTTTGTTTGTTTGTTTGAGTCATTTAGGTTAACCCATACTTCTTCAAGGGTCACAATGTATTTCCATTTATCTCCTGCTACACAGCTTTTCTACTAGGTTCTACAAATTATTTTGCACTGAGCCACGTGCATCGGCAAAAGTTGTTGAACATGGTGTTTTTATCTTTTTTAGTCTCGGATAATTATTTTATTTACTTTTGCTACTGATATATTCAAAACCTCTGCAACTGTTTTCTGCGTACGACGGCTTTCGCTTGCTACCAACGATTTTACTTAAGAGACATTAAAAAAAAAGTGTAGCTTTTTCAGGTATTCGCTTAAAGTTTTCCTTCCACGTAAAAAAAGCAACTGATGGTTTTTCCTTTTTCGATTAATATGTAAGGTTTTAGTTTAAACTAACAAAGTTTTATTTTAATTTGCCTTTCCTATGTGTTCTTATTTCAACTTCCCGTTAGAATAAGCGCGCGTTTCAGCTTTATGCTAATTTGAAGTGGAGCTAAGTTTCTAGTCAAGCGATAGGTAGGAACCTCTCAGTGTGAGACAGCTTTTAGTCTCAGATCACGGCTGCTCTGCTCGACGTTCGCCTGACTAGCTAGTATTTAAATTCTAAGCCTTAGCACTGTTACTCTATTACTTATTGAAGTAAATCTAAGTGCGTTAGTATTAGTTAAACCTTGCTACGCACCATTTAGCATAGAGGCCAACCTCGCTTTTATAGCTGTGTGAGCAACGACTACTTAATTTCTAATTTAACTTAAGTTTAAATTATTTGATTGTTCAGCTTAGACCCAAGTGCGGTCATTATTTTCTGTATCCCTCCCGAGTTGGGAAGTAGCTGTATATAACTGTGGAAGTAGCTGTATATAAAAGAGAATTTTAAATCCTTCTTAAGTGCAGTTCTTCTACCACTTAACCGCAGTTTTCTACCACAGAACATCGCTGAATTCAGCTCCCTGTTCAAGATCAAGACTTAGTTTAATTCACGAATATGTTCGCCAAGAGTAGGCACCGAACACACAGTCCTGACAAACAATGTTGCATATTTTGCGCTTAGAAATGTTAATACCATGCATTCTAAAACATTTTTGAATTATGGAATACTAATATGTATCCTTGTAAACCGGAAAAATATATCCTTGAATCCACAGCTTATTTGCATGTGACATTTTGAAAGAAGAATAAATTTTAAAGCAGGTGATATTTCTTATTTCAGTAATAATCTGTTCTAGAAATTTTATTCCTAAACATTTGTTTTTTTTTTCATTCTTTATGGAAATCGTTCTAAAAGTATACTCCTCTATGTAACGAACCCTAATTACTTTAAATTCTTTAATCCACAAAAACATTCAGGATGCTTATTTTCATTCTTAACTTTAAATGAAATTATTCGAATGCAGAAATTATTTTAAAATTAAAAAAGCTAGAAGCTTTCTCTTGAAATCAAAAACTCTACGAGTAAACTAATTTGCATCTACGCTAAATAATTTGCATCCTGTTGGAGCCGACGAAAGTAGTAATGACAATATTGGCAAGCGAAAAGATAACTGTTATAAACATAGCAATCCTGTAAGTAACAACTTAAAGTCAAATCGTGTGTAACAAATTGCACATTTTTGACTCACGTTCTGTTAACTCTCATTCATTGAGAACATTTTGATCAGCTACTGCTAAGGAGTTTCGAATGTCAATTGGTTTAATGATTAGTTATTTAGGCGGCAGATTTGTTAGTGAAAAGTACTCAAGGATTTTTGTCTTAGAAAAAGACTGGCTTTCCATAGGCTTTCAGAGGAAAACCTCATGCTCATTACAGTTAATTAATAGCAAGTATATTTCATATCAAATGATGTAAACTAATTTATATTACTTTCAGACGTGATTTTCGCATTAACTCAGCTCTGCCAATGGCTGAATAATTTTGCCTAACTCTGGATCTAAAATGTGTAATTATGAACGTATACGGGTATTATAGCATACAATAAGATCTCTGTACTTTAAATTAATTCAATAAATGCAATAAAGTATTATTATTATGTGTTTTTGAACAGATAACATAATAATAAAAATAAAAATACTGCATTTGAGTGAAAAAAAACTGTGAATGTGAATTACTTAATGTTAACATTAATGCTAGATGTAGTGTCCGATTTTCAAACAAATACATTAAATAACAAAGCTAGACAAACTAGATAGTCAGTAAAATTTTAGTAGGCAGCGTTTTTATCTTGAGTTTCCTACATTTAATACGTTCCAAGACATTCACACTTAATTGTATAATGTATTAATAAATAACGTGTTTTTTAGACTCGGAAAACTTCTAAATTAGATGTGTGAAAATTCTTTCGGCATATCAGATGTAATAAAGTTAAAATGCTAAAATTATAATGTTGTAATTATGCTACATCACAAAGCAATCATTAAATGGAATTGAAGACAGTAAAATGTAACTTCGAGTTATAATTTTTATGTTAAGCGGCAATTAAATGTTCTGGTCAGTTTTTGTTGTACGGGAATCAAGTGTTTTGTACAATTTCCTAAATTTAAGTGCAAAGGCTGTAGAAACACATAAAAAGTTAAAATTCGTAATTTTTCCAAACTTTATTTCTTTAAATTTAAAAATGCTAATTCACATTTGCGTGATTTAAAACATTTTTGTAAGTGGAAATAATATGTCTCTGACCAATGGCTGCTAAACTAAAGGCCAGGTAAGGACTTTTTTGAATGCGATGTTTCTCACTTTTATTCTAGTACTGCTGTAAGTAAGTTACGGTATATATGGAGTTTGAAATTAACGCATAAATTGCTTTTATAGCCTTCCAGATCTTGAACAGCCAATATTGCATAAATGTGCTTATGTATTTAAAATTAACTTTCAGAATTAAGTCATAATTTTTAGTCCTCTGTTATCATTTTATGTCAGAAATAACTTCTTTAACATTTAGTTGTTTTTATGACTTTTTCTTTTATATCGTAAAGCATGTTTATGTAATTTTAGGGACGCTCTACGAATATCAGCACTTTTGCATCTTTGATAAACATGATTAGAGATTTTTCGATATTGAAGTCATTTAAGGATCTCCTTAAAAGAAAGTCGATGAAGAAAACTCATCTTTTGCCTTGGAGGTATGTTAAACTTATTTTAACATGATAATTTTTATCTTACTTTTTTCTGTATTTGAAATTAATAGGTTTATACATAGGCAATCTGGGTAACAATAAAAATTTATACTGTGTTCAGGGCAAAGCTGAAATCACTAGGAAAGCCTGGAATGATTAATTTATCTCTAATTTTCCATGTACTTCTTTCCACTTAGCATTGTTTTAGCGACTGATGAGTATATATAGCTGATTTAATTTTTTTAGTGTTGTTTCTTCACAAATTGGAATTTTTATTGCTTTACGGCTACTTTTTTTAATCTCTATCCAGGAGCAGATAACTGTGGTCTGACCGACTCAAACAACTTGCCTAAAGGTACCAGCACTTTTATGCAAGTTGAACATTATTCTTCAAGGTACAAGGATACTTCGGCATTAAAAACAAAAATGACAAGATCTAACTGAATAATTGTCGATTGGTTGCAGCACACTTGGAAATTTCAGCTTGAAATGTGCAGTCATGAAAAGCTTGAAATATTTCAGCTTGAAATATGTACCAAGAAAAGTGAAGTCAAAATTCCACGACGTCCTTGTGAAGATCTAAGTGAAAAGTGTCCGACATGAATCAAGCTGCTGCTACTTTCGGCAAGTTAACTATTGTTCATCAACATGTAAAGAATACCTTGTACCTTATAAAGTTAAGTTTACAATTAGAAGAAAAGAATTTACCTCAGAGTGTAGCACCTTTATGATGGTTTCTGTCTTGACGCAATCTTCATCATAAAGAAGTTAGAACATTTCTATAACTGGGCCACTGTTTTCTGTGGATAAAGATGTCCATAAAGGTGTCCGTACCCTTATAAAGCCAGAGCATTATAAAGTTCATTTCAGAGCTTATAGAAAGCAACTTTTGTCAAGGTGCTGCTGGACCTTTATACCTTTCTTAAAGGTCTTGAAGAAACTCCCTGAAAAGATACCGGCACAATTACAAAGCACAATTTATAACTTGGAGAAAGGACCTCTTGGGACAAGGAGACGGTACCTTTATGTCAGGTCACCTTTAGGATGGCTTATTATGTCTTGACGAAAAATCTCTCTGACTTGCAAAAAGTTATTGGCATCTTTATGATGGGACAGCGTAAATACATCATGAGGGTGATGGGACAGGAAAATTTATCTCTTTTTTATTTCCTTGTAGGAAGGAAGTATTGCAACCGCGAAACGATGCTTTTGCGTGATATCTGAATGTAAGGACAGAATGAAAGACTCTGTTTTCCCCAAAAAATTATAAAACTGATTTATAATGGATTCTGAAGAGATTTCTGCGTGGCGTCTGTGCGTATGTACGTATGTATTAGGTATCTCGCATAACTCAAAAACGAGCAGTCTCAGAACGTTGAGATTTTGTATATAGAACTGCTATAACATGCAGATGTGCACCTCCTATTTTGGTTGCAATCGGCCGCACCAAACGTATATAAATATATATACTATATATCCACTCTGTTACTCGGCTCAGTGAGCTCAGTTTTTACTTCCTTGTACGAAGTAAAAAGTATTGTAATCGCGAAAAATTTCGGGTACCATGTTTCAACGAAAATATCTATTTTGACCACTATCGAATGCAATTTAACAATGTTTTTGAGTGACATCCGTTCGTAAGGACAGAAGAAAAGACTCTTCCGCCCCCCCTGAAAAAAATTATAAAACTGATTTAAAATGGATTCTGAAGAGAGTTTTTACCTGGCGTCTGTGCATACGTACGTATGTATGTATGTATCTTGTATAACTTAAAAACGAGTAGGCTCAGAAGATAGGAATTTTGCATATACGGCTGCTATAACATGTAGATGTGCACCTCGCATTTTGGTTGCAATCGGCCGCACCCAAAGTATATAAATATATGTATATACATATCCACTCTGTTACTCGGCTCAGTGAGCTCAGTTTCTTTATTTTTATCAGTTTATAAATTGTACATTTTTGCTTTAAAATGATTGAATTATGTTGTTCTTATCTTTCGGTTAAGATTTTTATGCCTTAACCTGCGTGCAATAATTGTGGAATGATCAACAATTTAAACATTTTTTAAGTGCGGGTAAGCTTAATTTTTGGTTATGATAGCGGCCATATTTGTTTACATTTGAAACTTAGCAGAATAGTGGATTTGTTGCCAGTCTAGAGAAATTAAACTTCGCAACAGCAATGTAACGTCTTCTTTTATTATTGTGAATTAAATTATGCTTGATTCATTTTGGAATTATCTTTTAAGTTATTAGGTGGTTTTTGCGTATAAATTGTGATTTTAATTGTAAAAATTGTTTTTTTAATTGTTTTAACTGTACTTGGTATTTTATGATTTTCTATATCTTTCGATTTTTAATAAAAATATTTGGAATTTTTATGTATTTTAACCTTACCGCGAAGTGGGAACTGAATTAATTAGTAACGCATGCACATTAGGTAAGTGGCGCTGAATCGTCTGTGAAAAACTGTTTCTTTTTTATTTGTTTAATTTCTTTTATACATCGTTTTAGATTTATTATAGTATTTGAATAGAACTTGTGGTAATTCTTCAGATGCTCTAAATTTTGCGCACTCTGAGTTATAAAATGAATGAGATGTAACGATTTTAAGTGAATCTAGCGCTAAACTATGGCTATGGTAAATAAATATAGTGAACTTTAAAGAGTGCATTTATTTTACTTTGGTTTATGCGTTATCGACGAAGTAGACTTCATTCAAAATTCGTTAGGTGTTAATTGAGTATGTTTAAATGAAATGCAGGAAAATTGCGTATAATTTAATGTTCCGTACAAAGAAGTCTTGTGGTGCACACATTGGATTTTTTTATTCTTATATGTTGGTGAATCGTGCATTTTTTTTTGTGCTTTAAAAATGATTGAATTATATTCTTCTTATCTGCATCCAAGATTTATAAAATTATCAACAATTTAAAAGTTGTTTTACTGAAGCTAAACCTAATCATTTTCCCCATGGCAGCCATATTTTTTTGCATTAGGAGAATAGTGGATTTGTTGCCAATCTAGGCAAACTAAAGTTCGCAACAACAAAGATAACGCTTTCTTTTATTATTGCGAATTAAATCACGTTTAATCCATTCCGGAATTTATTCGAGGAAATAAGTTTAAGATTTACTTCGCAATTTTTTATCCAGTTATTTTGAGTTTTTATGTATTTTTGCCTTGTCGCAAAGTGAGATCTGAATTAATTGAATGAGAAATACTGAATTGTCTGTGGAAAACTGTTTCTTTCTTTTTTTGTTTGTTTGTTTAATTTTTTTATATATCGTTTTAGATTTAGCATAGTATTTGAATAGAACATGTGGCAAGGACTGAATAATTCTTCAGATGATGTACATAAATTTTGTGCATTCTGAGTTATAAAATGAAAGAGATGTAACGCTGTTAAGTGAACCTAGCGCCCGAGTGTCGCTATGGTAAACAAATATAGTGAATTTTAAATTTAAAGAGTGCATTTATTCCATTGTGGTTTATGCGCTATCGACGAAATAGATTTAATTCAATTCAATAAGTGTAAATGAAATGCAAAATGCGTATAATTTAATATTCCGTACAAGGAAGTCATCTGGCGTACACATCAGATTTGTACAATATCATTAGATATACATCAGATTTGTGCAAATTTCTTTCTTTCTTTTTTTTTTTTTTGTGTATACAGTAATGATTTAACAACGATGGGGTTAAAATGATAAGTTTAATGCCTTTACTCTTATTTTATCTATCGATTGGTTTCGGGAAAGCTTATTAAATGTCTTTTTTCTGATGATTATTTTTTGTAGTTGTCTGAATCCATTCATTCGTTTCTAACTATCAATATAAGAAGATATCATTGGTATCAGTAACTTCTTATGTCATTCAGCAAGTTATCATCATGTTAACGAAAGGTATCGTTTCACTAAACATTTCCTTTGGAATTTTCCCATGTCTCTGGAAAGGAACTTCATAAAATCATCACAGAAAGAGTTGGACACCAAAGGTTTATGCAAAGTAGGTGCCAAAAATTCTGAGAGAAATGTACAAAATCACAGAAAAGAAAGTAATTATGACATATTTGAATCAGTATCACTCTGGGTCGGAATAAATTTTGGAAAAGAGAATAACTGATGACGAAATTTAAATGAATGTTTTTAATACTGCCTATAAAGTGCGATCTCATTAATAAATGCAGACGAAGGCACTAAGCTAACCTGAAAATTGAAAAAACTTTTTCAGGTGAAAAGCAAATGGCAAGAGTATTCTTTAAATGAAAAAAAATAACACCTAGGAACATGAAATTATTATGAGGCTTCTCACATATTTCTAAACTTAGATAAAACTTCGCAGAAAACTTCAAAACGAAAGAAAAAGAATGTTGTCTCCAGCTGTTGTGCTTCTTTATGACGACTGAACTTCAGTGTCACGTAACTGAATGAATACAAACACTGTTCCAGACATTTCATAGGTATCCATTTCAGCATTCTCCTTACAGCCTTGATCTTTCTGCCAGCGGTGTTCATCTTTTTCTGAGAATTAAAGTGTGGTAAAAACACAGCGTTTCCATAGCAAGAGTGATCTGCTGAAAAATGTAAAGAACTTGCTCCATTAATAAACGCGAGATTTCTAACAAGAAGGGAGACGAAAACCTGTATTGCATTTCGACAAATATCTCTGTCTGGGAGGTGGCTATGTGGAAAAGTTGTTTGCAGTTGTAAGTAGTTGTGGTACTTCGTGTACGTCTATTTTGAAATACGTTCAACTAGGCATACGACTTGTTTGGACGCAAAAATGTTTGTTTGGTATACGATATTCGTTTGAATTACGGGTCGAGTTCGATGAGTCACAACAGCGTGCTCAGTCCCTGTTTACCCCTTTTGAGACTTTGGACTGCCCACAAGCTTCAGTACGTCTATTGCTACTATTGCTACTATACCTCTCACTATAACTCTGAATTTTCACGTGATTTTGTGTTTATTCGTATAAGTGTTTATGCAAATTTCTTGACAATGGGTTTTAGCAATGTTAATGGGAAGAGACAAGCTACGAAGAAAATTGTCAGGAACGCCATGGAGGTTAGAAAAAGAGATTGTTGAACTATGAATATGGTATGCGCATCCGTGTCTTGGTTGTTGCATACCGGATGCAGACTGCTAGGACGTCTACTATTCTGAAACAACAAAAGACGCTATTACTTCGACCAACGTTGCAAAAGGTTTGAAATCGATTACCAAACAAAGATCAGATACGTTTGAGGATCTTAAAAAATTACTTTTTACCTGAAGGAAAACATTTATCTATTCTTAATTCCTTGTACGAAGTATTGTAATCATAAAAAATTCTGGGTATCATATTTCAATGAAAATATCCCTTTTGATGTCTATCGAATGCAATTTAACGATGTTTTTCCGTGACATCTGTAGGTAAGGACAGAACAAAGGACTCTTTTTCCCCAAACTAATTATAAAACTGATTTGAAATGGATTCAGAACAGATTTTTTCGTGGCGTCTGTACGTACGTATAAAGCAGGTATTTCGCATAACTTAAAAACGAATAGCCTCAGAACTTTGAAATTTTGTATTTAAGACTGCTATAGTATGTAGTTTTGCACTTCCGTATTGGTGGCAATTTATATGTTGGTATATTCTGCATTTTTTGCTTTAAAAATGGTTGAATTATGTTGTTTATATTTTCTAGTTAAGGCTTTTATACCTTTAGTTAACTTGAACGCAGTAATTGTACAATTATCAACAATTTAAAAGTTGCTAGACAATATTAAGTTGTTTTAGTGCGGCTAAGCATAATTTTTTTAAAATAGCAGCCATATTTGTTTACATTTGAAACTTAGCAGAATGGTGGATTTGTTTGCAATCTAGAGAAACTAAATTTAGCAACAACAAAGATAACGTCTTCTTTTATTATAACGAATTAAATCATGCTTAATCCATTCTGGAATTATCATTTAAGTTATTAAATTATCGGATATACTGGCACAGCATAGAGTCCACTACAAATTCAGTTTCTACGCCTTCAGTGTTTTTTGCCGAGTGAGACCAAAAGTAAACTTTCAGTTTTGTGCACCGAAAAATCTGCCTTTTTCCCTGCTGGCCAAATTGCTTGTTTTTGCGTAGAAACTCTAATTTGAATTGTAAAAATTGTCCTTTAAATTATTTTAACTGTATTTACGTTTTATGTTTTTCTATATTTTTCAATTTTTAATAATGCTTTTTTGAGGTTTTATGTATTTTTGCCTTGTCACGAAGTCAGAACTGAATTAATTGAATGAGATATGTATCTCTAATGAAATTCGGGGAAATAAGTTTAAATGAAAATCAGCAAAACATGCGTATAATTTAATATTCCGTACAAGGAAGTGTACGTGGCATGCCGTGTACACATCAGATTTTGTTTTTCTTATAAATGTTGGTAAATTGCGCATTTATTGCTTTAAAAATGATTAAATTATGTTGTTCTTATCTTTTAGTTTGGGTTTTTATGCCTTTAGTTAATCTGCACGCAATAGTTGTAGAATTATTAACAATTTAAAAGTTGTTTAAGTGCGGCTAAGACTAATTTTTTTCACCATAGCAGCCATATTTGTTTAAATTCGAAACTTAGCAGAATAGTGAATTCAGTTTCTGCATCTTCAGTGGTTTTTTGCCAAGTGGAACTCAAATTAAACTTTCATTTGTGCATCAAAAACCTGCTTTATTGCCTTCTGGCCAGAAATGGTACAATGGCTGTAATTCGGATGGAACAATGGAGGGAATTCGGCCAGAAAAACAAGCAGTTCTAGCCGAATTGCTTGTTTTTGCGTTTAAACTCTAATTTTAATTGTAAAAAAAATTTATTCTTTTAATTGTTGTGTTTTATTTTTAGTCCAAAGGGATTTAGTCCCGAAGGACTATTACTTTCGTTTTGCGCCGGAAACACAAAAACGGCGTATCACTTTTCAAATTGTTGCCACTAAATGTTATCGCTCTACATTAAATTTTAAAAAATGAAAAATCTGCATAAATGTATGCATGTTTTTTTTTTTTTTTGACGTAGCTTTCTCTTCAAAAATCGTCTGCGTGCGTTGCACGGGAAAATAAAAAGGAATTTTAATTACAGTTCTAAATAAATAGCCAAATAAATGTGAAATTCGTAACAATATTCTCTAAAACTTTAACGAATTTTTCATTAACAAACTCAAAGATTTCAAAACCAGCAATACCAACGTTGTACAGAAAAACATTTTTATCTCCAGCGCGTGAGAGCGTGTACCGAAATTTCTAAAGATATGCTCAATTTAAAATTATTTTGCGATATTGCTGTTGAACTGAATTTTATGGTTTAAGTGCGAAGAACATGGTATTTAACAAATAAAGGTAACACACAAAATATTAAATAAACGTCCCTTTGGACCTAATTTAAAATCTGAAACATTTCAGATTTTTTTTTTTTTTCATTTTTATATTTTTCTATATTTTTCAATGTTTAATGAAGATATTTTGTGGTTTTGTGTGTTTTTGCCTTGCCGCGAACTGAGAACAGAATTAATTGGATGAGAAATATATCTCGAATGAAATTCTCGAGGACATTAGTTTAAATGAAGTGCTACAAAAAGTGCGTATAATTTAATTTTTGGTACAAGAGAGTCATGCGGTACATACATCACATTTTTTTTATTTATGTGATACTGTACAAATATTTTTCGTTCCTTAAATAAACGAAAAATGTTTATGTACAATATTCACTCATTGTATTTGTAATTTAGTGTTAAACAATGTTATAAATATAACAATAGGATTATTTTTCATTTATTTCGTATTGGAAAAGTTCTTTCGGTATACATCTATTCTGGTATATTTTTGAACGGATTAATGACGAATGTATTTTTGCTTATATTGCAGTAATTTATGTTACTTTGAGAATCCGTACCAACTATTAATCGTATCCTTGTTACTTTTTTGCAAATAATTATTTATGTAATTTTGAATCTTCTAGGGGTCCTGTGTTTTATAGTAACATTGTCAAAAGCTGGTGCATGTGGTACATTAACCCAGATGAGCGAGTTATAAGAATAAGTAACAAATTAAATTTGGATTATTTCAATAAGAGGCCAGTAAGCAAAATTATGTACATCTTAAAGTATCATTTATTTCATGTTACATAAAACTTAGATGAAATTGTACTATTCTTTTACTCACATTCTGATACTAAGATTTATTTTATATAAATATTTTTCAAAAGTTATTTTAATGTGCTTATTTTAATTTCGGGGCTTCAAGGTATTAATGAACTGGGTCTTCATAAAATTTTCTGGAAATATTTTTCCTTCTGTATATGAAACTTATCTACAGGTGATCTATTAAAAATCTGGTGAAATATAAAACTCCATTGTGTCCTGTAAAACATTCGATGAAACAGTGGGCTCTAGAAAAGGAAAGTCCCAATAAATTTATTCTACACTGACCTTTATAAAGTCTTGACTTCAGGGCTTTCTATAAATTGCTTAAGTTACTAAGAGAAATTTATAGAACCACTTCTAAGATTAATTTATAAATCTTTTGATTTATATTTATATTAATTTTTAAACAAACTTTATATTTTTGCGATTTAGAAGATTCGCAGTACAAGCAGCTTTCCTTAGAAATAAAACTAAACTTATGTAGGAATTGCCCATAAATGTATTTCAACACAGAATTACAGAACAACAAATTAATAACAAAAATGTCTTCAGCTAAAATAATTATTTTTATCTTTACTGTCACCTTCTACTTTCGTTGGAGGCCTTGTAAGGTTTTAGTTAAACTAACAAAGTTTTATTTTAATTTAAATCTTTCTATCCCTTCTCATTTTCAACTTCCCGTTAGAAGAAGAGCGCGTTTTCAGCTTTATGCTAATTTGAAGTGGACCAACGACTATTTAAGCAAGAGGTAGAAACCTCTTAGTGTGAGAGAGCTTTTAGTCTCAGATCACGGTCACTCTATTCGACGTTCGCCTGACCAGCTAGCATTTAAATTCTAAGCCGCTTTACGTGATTTCTTATTGAAATAAATTCAAGTGCGTCAGTATTAGTAAATCTTGCTAAGCACCATTTAGTTAGAGGCCAACCTCGCGTTACAAGCTTTGTGAGCGACGACTATTTAATTTCTATTTAGCTTTAGTTTTAAATTTATCTGATTGTTCATTTTAGATCCAATTGTGGTCTTTTACTTTCTGTATCCCTCCCGAGTTGGGAAGTGGTTTGTAAATAATAGTGATTTAATAAAAGAGGATTTTAAATCCCTTTCTAGTACAGTTCTTTTACCACTGAATCACAGCATTCTACCACAGAACATAGCTGCATTCAGCTCCCTGTTCCAGATCAGGACTTTAAGCTGTCACGAAGATGTTTTCAAAGAATATGCATGGAACACTCAGTCCTGACAGCCTCACCGGCGGCGAATGGTTATGGCAGCTGAATATTGCTAGTTCGGCCAGGCTTGGGTTTTGATCACAGGCAAAACGGGCTGGCTGCATGATTGGTTTTCGTAACTTACCCCATGTGTAGGGTGAATACGAGCCAATTTTCCTTAGGAAGCTCTCCTCGAAAGCATACGTTTTCTTAGGCAAATATTCCTCTTGGTTTTGCCGTATTCAAATAAATTAACCTAACCTACTTTCTTCGGCTGCCACCAGGATAAAAATTAGTTAATGCATATGACAAGAAAGTTTTTGAAGTTCGGATTAAGCTGTTGGCAACGATCGCTAACTTTCGCACTATTTCTCGCCCATATCATAAGAGCTACTTAAATTGGCTTTAGCATTTTGGTAGCTTACTCACGTATTTAGAAGAAAGAGTAAATGTTTATTGTAGGACTTTGCTGTGTAAATTGCATGCGTTAACTATTTAAGTTTTTTAATTTGACGTTTGTATTCTGTGAGATCCCACATGCAGAGGTGATTTTTTCACACAAGCTGTGTAGGTGTTAAGTTGAAGTTATGAGAAAAAAATTAATTTTAAGCACCCCTTTTTCTTTAAGACCATATTTATTTCATTTGAAGTCTAAGTCTTGTCTGCATGGAGCCAAATTATAATTCGTAAGTTTAAACATATAATTAAAGGAATTTGTTTTAGAATCATGAATCCAAAATTTTCCTTTCCCTAAATATCAGCTTAATTCAATATAGGCTCCGTCTTTTTTTCAATACTTGTTTTGAAGGTTTGCCGTCAATGCACTTTTCCATTTTTTAAACACTTTATTTTGTTAATGAATAATGTAAGAAGGACATTGGAATCGAATTTTGCCCACAGGCATACATGCTTTTCAGTCTATTCTATTATCAGATGAGGATCCATTAAATGAAGAGAAATTTCATATGGATTATATTTTTCTAACTCATAGCTTCGCTGCCAAGTTATGAAGAACATATAATACAAATTCAGTTTCTCTTTCTTTCACAAGAATACCATATGCTAAAGCATGAATTATACTTTCCTTAAAATTTTAGTATCAAGGATAGGTGTCAGATATACCTACTTGATACGTACATCCCCATGAAACGTGAAGAGGGTAATGTCTGATAGCAAATGAACCATGAATTTGAAAATGTTAGAAATCGAAGATTTCTAACATTTAACATTTTCTAATATTTACTATAGAAATCGAAGATTTCTAACATTTTGTCTGAAACTTATCTACAGGTGATCTATTAAAAGTCTGGTGAAATATAAAACTTCATCGTGTCGTGTAAAGCATTCGATGAAACAGTGGGCTGTATAAAAGGAAAGTCCCAATAAATTTATTATACACTGACCTTCATAAGGTCTTGACTTCAGGGCTTTCTATAAATTTCTCTTAAGTTACACATAGTTATAAAAGATATAAACTTCTAACAATATGCTATATTTACTATATTGGGTCTAGGTGACGTTCAATCCGTAAAACAGTTTATGGGTTCTCACAGCCCCAGATTCCTGCATATGTGTTCATTTTCTTTGAAATATTTTTCCCTGCATCAGTCTGTAGCGATATCTGCCATGAGACTTCTGGCAGCCCAATAAAATGTAGCCTTAATAAAGTTGCCGGAATTAAATATCTTAAAATCAAGTGTAGTGCAAATTGTCAAATGAAGAAAGTCCGTCAGACATCATCAACAACTACACTAGTGCGGTGCAAGTGTTTATATAGAAAGACATGTCCTCTAGAGAGATGACAATTTTCCGTAAAAACTGCACGAGGCATTCTATTGGGATAGACGAAAATACAAGAGTATTTCACACTTTATCAGTTGAAAGGAGTTTATACGTTCGTTTTAAGATTTGGTCCACTTTCTTCTTTACCTCAGAACTAAACTCAGATGGTTGGATAGAGGAAAATGTGGCTGGGGTAGCTTACAGTCAGTTTTAGCTAAAGGATCGACTTTTTCGTTTTCAGGCACCCCACAGTGGCTGGGGATCCACTGAAAAACCTCCCAGCCAGAGACAATTGCTTTGGATACATTTCTTTGAAATATGAAACATTGATTCATCTAAAAAACGTATAAGCCTAAGAAAATCATTATCTTTATCAATTAATTCCAAAAAAAGAGAGTAGTTGGCAATAAAAGAGGCATATCTGTAGAAATATCCGAGCGAGAGATTTGAATATGTTATAAAGTCTGCAGAAGGCAAAATTGAATGTCAACGTAACCACTTCAGGTACAGTCCTTCAGAAAAAAGCTCATTGTGTTGGTGTTTTAAATATTTAACTGTCAACACATGCAAAGGCCAATTAATAAAAAATAAAGATTTATTAATTCACTTCTGAAGATTCACGCCTAAAATTGTAACTCAAGATGATTGACTTTTCGTTTACAGAAAATTACGAGAAAGCGACTAGCCCTGGTCGCTAAATTTCAAATTTCTTTCAACAAAGTTTAAGCATAAAACTATATATGTGATGAACTGCACTCTCTCTAAAATCGCAAAACACTGATCATGACATAGCGATTAACTAACTATATCTGTTAACAAGCACAGCGGGGACGTGGAGAAAACTTCCCTACTCTTTACGTAATTATCCCTCATGCATAACTTCGCCCAACTAAATTTGTGTAACTTTCGCTTGAGCGATTTTTGTGACGTAGCCGAGGAGGTCAAGATAAAATTTAATTCAAGTCTAAATATCAATAAAACCTAAGTATCCAGTAGTAATAACTTAAGTATAAGTCGCAGCATAAAGTTAGGACGCTATCAACTGTTTTTTTTTCATCCTATCTGAAAGGTATTGTAACTCTGAATAGGCTTTTGTTGTGTAACCACATCATACTTTTAGCTTAGCAACTAATCGTTGTAATTCATAGTTGACAAGAAGTCGCAGCATTAGTTATGTAGCTACATAACTATCGCAAGTAGTGGCTAATAAAGTGTGTATTAGATTTTACTTTGAGTTTTAGTCTTGTGTATTCTTAGTTGAGTATGAACTGAAGCGATAACTCGCTAATCATTAAAGGTAACGTCTTAAGATCTGCCTTTAAGTTTCACAATAAACAATAACTAGTTACTTAAGAACCTTAGAAGTTATGAAGTGTTCAATGAATGATACTTAGTTTATATATATATATATATATGTATGTATGGACAATCGAAAACTTTTCAATGGGTTTTAAACATAAATTCGAATATTTTAGGAATTTGATTTTGTTTACTGTTAAAACTCTCCGTCTCATAAATTTTTGTTTTTTATAATGCTACATCATTTTTTTTAATTTCATATATTTAACGTACAAACGGCTAATTATTGCAATCTTTCAATTTAATGAACTGAGCTTCCGGATTTTTCTTTCGAATAACTCCGTTAAAAGGATGGATTCTGTTAATGAACCTCTAAATGATACTGGTATTAAATCAGACTTTCTGAATGTGTAGAGACATTAGGTTATTTTGAAGCAGGAGACATGAAAAATGAGCAATGCCCTCTCCGGTACTCGAACCATGGACCTCTCGGCTAGGCGTCGAGCGTGCTGACCACTACACCACGAAGGCATGCCGAGGAGGCGG
Source organism: Stegodyphus mimosarum (assembly GCA_000611955.2). Taxonomy (NCBI): domain Eukaryota; kingdom Metazoa; phylum Arthropoda; class Arachnida; order Araneae; family Eresidae; genus Stegodyphus; species Stegodyphus mimosarum. Next base: position 71,152 of record KK113510.1, read on the forward strand.
GAGAAATACCTTATATACTCCCCCATTTAAAATGCGACTCGGGATTAAGGAACCAAATCGCCAAATCTTAGTGGTGGAGAGTCATCATCCACCACTTTTTTTTTCAATTCAGGAGGAACTGTATAGATATTAGGTATTTTTGAAGCATACGCGATGAAACACTGAGCAATGCCCTCTCCGGGGCTCGAACCACGGACCTCTCGAATACGCGCCGAGCGTGCTTCCAATTACACCACGAAGGCATGCTAAGAAGGCGGGAGAAATATCTTATAAGTGTGGTTACGAAATTCGGGGAATTATTACCTTTGCTTTTTTCGCCATTTATGCTAAGAACAGACCTTATTTATAAAATAGTGGCAGGGTTTATCAAGATTTGCAATTTCGAAAATAATTCTGTTGCTAATAAGTTTTTATGCACAACATCTCATTCTGGAGAAAAATGTTTCATGAAATGCAATCTGAGTCAATGCGAAAAATTAATTTTTGTGTTACTTTTAGGAAACTCTCAGAGCTGCTCAAACCATGAATAACATTTATGGGCATAGAAACAGAAAAAATGTTCCATATTTTAGAAGGCCTAGCAAGTCATCCTATAATTCACCAGAATCTTCTATTTATCTTAATTAAATATTGGGTATTGGAGGGGATGCTTAAAAGAATACTGAGCTTACGTCTCCAAGCTATCTGAAGGGTTGTGCAGCAACTCTAGTCATCAGCAATCTACATTGGAATCACTCAGCAATGTTAAAGGAAAATGGGATTTCGCCCAGCGAAATCTATAGTACCGTATAGGGGTAGTAGGGGTATAGTACCGTATAGGGTATATATAGTATCGTATATATAGTACCGTATAGCGAAATCTATAGTACCGTAGAGGGGGAGTATATAAGGTAATATTTAATTAAGGTAAATTTTTACTTGTTCTGTTGTAAAAATATTTTCAAGTTAAATTATTGTAGTATGCATTTTTCTTTTAAACTTAAAGCCTGCATGCACTTAAGGGAATATGATATGTACACTGTAATCATAACTTTCGTAGTGACAAAAAAATTCCTGTGATTACCTTTATTGCGATGATCTGGAAAAGGACACCTAAAACCTGGAAATTATGGAATTTTAAATCAAAGGTTATGACAAATGTTCCGTTTTGAGTTATAAAAGTATTCAGGGAAGTGCAACTTTTTGTATAGTTATTTGGATGAAAAAGAAGATAGTAATTTTCTTGGAATACCATTTTTGTGTTTATCTATATCATTTATAACGTACTTAATTTTTGCCATTCATTTGAAGTTTCGGCTATTTTTTAGGTGCACATGTATGGCTATATGAAGATGCCATCTTTACAGTATGGTTTATTCCTTCTATGTGTTATGACAATTTGTTTGTTGATGTCTTTCGTTAAACTTGGAAAATATCTGCTGTTGAAAGTAAGTCGAATTAATTGCTTGTTTTTGATGATTTCTTTCTCTCTAACTGTGAATCTCTAAAAAAAGTTACTACATAACATAGTTTATAGAGAAGATCTTACAATATCTTTTAACTTAGGGGTTCTCAGCGGCGATATTAATGATCGTCTAGGAGGTTGATGAAATTTTAAAGCGGTTCCGTGGGGATCAAGGGGTCAACTCTGACTCAGTAATAGTATATGCACCGGCAAATGATTGACATAATCAGAATTATATTGATTGCAAAATGATTTATTAATAAAATTGATAATTAATTGTTTATTGATGTTAAACTGTATTATGTAGTCAAAACGATATCATGTAAAATATATATAAGGAGAAAAATGTACCAAAATTATTTAATATATTTTTAAAATCAATAACATAAACTAAATAAGAAACAAGTTGAATAATTTTGAACTAGGTGTTTTAAAAATTAAATTAAGCAGTTTTATGCTAAATATTAAAAAAATGCATTAATATAGCATTAATATAATTTGTGCAATTAGAATGTGTGATTTTATTTCTGAAAGCCTGTTCATTATTGCAAAATTAAAAGTAGTAATAATACAAAAATTACTTAAACATAAATTTAATGAACCATTTTTTCAAAGCATTTGTCATAGCTTAATCTAATTGTTATCTTTATGTTATTTATGCGTGATTGTTAGTATTATGATTATGTCATATACGCTATATCATAAAGAAAAAATGTAAGGGGTTCCATGAAGAAGACATTCTTTTATAACGTGTCTATGCAAGGAAAAGTTTGTTAATTTCTGGTTTAATGGATAAAATTCACTCTTTGTTTTAATATTAAAAATCTAATAAACGGACCAAAAACTGAAAGCTATATAATTATTATGGACAAGGAGGCCTCGAATAAAAGTCATGAACTTGAAACCCGAAGATTTGAATAATGTGCAAAGTTTTAAGAAAATAGAATTAACCGTATGAAAACGTTAGTGATAAAAGAAGAAATGAAAAATGGAGGATAAACTTCTTATAAGAAAAATTGAATGTTTTTAACAGGGAAGCATGCATGCACGTTCTTTAGAAACGAAATAGTGCGAAACTTCAAGTGGTCTGTTTCTAGTAAAGTGGACATTACTCGTCGAATAAAAGCGATTTGCGACCCTTATATGAATCTTCATGAATCGACATTCGGAAACTCACTAATGCACACGAATTATGGGTTTTACGTCACAGAAGCTAGATGTGCAACTATATCATTACAGTGTAAAAGTAGTATTCAACGATTATTTTACACATTTGATAAAAGCTGGTAGTGTTTCAAATACAACATTTAAGCCTATGGAGACTAGAAGAGTGATGTAATATCTATTTATGAAGTATAGCAAGCATAAAATTTACATGAGCAGCACTTCAACATATGCCAGTTTAATGCTGATTCGCATATGCTATTTAAATCAAAAATTGTGTTCCGAATAAGCAATTAAACACAACTTCAAATCTTTAGAACAGCCATTTTCATTTATTTTTAACAATAATAATGGTAAAGAAAAAAATTGGTAACCATGGTAAAGCTTCGCGACTGGTAGTCTCGCAGACAATAGCTGACAGTTGAGAGCAGAGTCTGAACACCCCTGCGGCTTACTTAGACTATTCGAGTCTAGTCCAGGCTCCGGAACTATCCAGGGCAACACCTCATGGGCCCTATAAGGGCATACATTGGTCCTGTATCATATACACATGCTTATATAGTTCATAATATATACTTACATAGTTACATAGTTCATAGTGCATGCTTATATACAAGTAGTTCATAATACATAGATCTTTCATAATACATGCTTACATAGTTCATAATACATTGAGCCTGTTACATAATAGATGATTATAATAATTTTCATTGGCGATAATGCATACATGTTTCATAATATATACAGTACTTAGGCTATGTTGATCTCTACTAAATCTGCAGGAAAAAAAAGAGAGAGAGAAGAGAGATTGATTGGGATCTATTCCACACTGCACAAATCTGTTCCCAGTTCCTCCAGTTTCTGCATTATCTTGCATATTTTGCTGCGAAATGCTGGTTGTTTGATCAGAAAACGCTTATAAGAAACTGCCTGTTCCTGCAGATACCACTGTGCGGTTAGAGGACATTGAGTGAAGTAATGATCTAGTTTACCCATAGCTCCACAGACACAACGCTAGGTATTTGCAATTCCTGGCTCATAGTAATAGGAGGGGAAAGGCTCGTTATTTGTGAGGATGACTCAAGACGATTGAACGAAACCTTATGGTAGTATTTATAGGTCCTCCTGCTTTGTTCGGTAGTGTCCCATTCCCATTGCCACTGGTGCTGAGCTGCTATCCTTGTCACTTTTTTAAGGTGAGACCACGGGAGTTTGGTAATAACGCTTTGAGCATCGATATTGTGAGCTGCTTCTTTTGCTAGCCTGTCAGCTTCCTCATAACCCTGAATGCCGGCATGCGACTTTATCCAAGATATGAGGGTATTCGTTGTCGGCGAACGCTCCTTCAACATGTTCTGAATTTCCGCTCTGATAGGAGAAGGATGTGTGGGATTTTGTAAGGCATATATGACCGACAGGCTGTCTGTAAGAATATTGATAGTGGATCCTAGTGGACGGGGGCTTGTTAACTCGATAGCTTTGCGAATCGCAATTGCTTCAGCCTGGAAAACTGAATTATTCTGTCTTATATGACCTTTCCATGTTATCAGCGTTTCCTTGTTCTCAGTTACTATGAGGCCACAACCTACTTGTCCATCAACTTTTGAACCATCCGTGTATACATAGTATTGATCCTGTATGTCAGAGTCATCTTTCCGTGATGTGTGGGCCGAGACTCCTTTTCCGTAGTTAGACGGATAGATAACATTTACTGGCCTTCTTTCTTCATGAGGACTGCGCTGAGAGGTGGTGTGTGCTATAACCCCTTTTCCATGGTGTGAAAGATGGGTTGCATTTATGAGACGTTTTGTTTCATACTCCTCTGGATCATAACATAGCTTTCCAAAAGTGGTGCAAAGATGTAATTGCAGGACAGTCGTTACTGCTGCTTCTTGTGCTGCATATAAATTTTTAAACAATAATAACAAAAGTCATCTATGCACACGGGTCAAATGTGTGGTCTAAAAATAACTGGCGGCCAGAATTTTTTTAACAAAATGATTTTTTTTCATTAAGGAAACAAGATATATTTAAAAAATATTTTGAGGAGGCTTATTAATAAAAATTTTTCTAACTACACATAACCAATACTAACAATATCGCAAAGAAAATGAATCAAATTTGTATTTTCTTTTTATCTCATATCTGAAGTTTGGTACTTGTAAGATACTTTTGTTGAGTGCGCTTTGTAATTCAAATGTACTGAAATCTAAATATTGAATTTTCAAAACATTTATTTTAAATAATTTATCATGTTTATTTAGTCATAAATAATTTGAATTAAACTAAAAATGAACAAATTATTTTAGCTTTCTAAGTTTTCAGAGAAATTTTTTAAAGGGGGACAAAACTTGAAGATAAATGATGGCAACCTAGTCTCTCTCTTATTTTTCGGCCCAGAAATAAAAATACATATGTTTGCACTTAAATAATTATAGACTTCTTTATTGCTTACTACAGACTAACACTTAATGGCGTTTCGATTCTGATGAAATATGTTTTTTAGTCCAAAGCGGCTTTGTCCCTGAAGGACTATCGTTTTCGTTTTGCGATTTTGCGTTGATTCACTATAAATGTCCGATTCACTTTTCAAATTGTTGCCAACTGTTATCGCCCTGTATTATATTTAAAGAAATTAACACGTTGACTGCTACGGCAATTTTCAGAAATATGGTCTAAAATGGAAATTTGATTTAATCACATTATATTATTAAAAACTCTAATTCTAATGCATTAGTGCATAGTTCTCATCAAAAAGCATACAAAATTTATTTTTTTTTTAAAAAGGTCTTACGATCTATCTCGTGGTTGGCTTCTGTAACAGAAATCTCTTCGCGGAGGCCAACTATGAGTTAATTCGCACGCAGACACCTGTCGCCATGGAAAACTTTCCATGAAACCGATTATAATTCGAGATTACATAGTGGAATGCCTGACATTGACCGATCAGATCAAATGCTTTCGTACTACTCATCTCTAAGAAAGACTATTAGATGGCCCAAAAAGGTTTCACTACATATTATAGATATATATATATATACACAATGCTCACAAATGTTTTCAAAAAGTAACTCCTTCTAAAATAAAACTGATAAAGTTCAGAGAAGAATTCGTCGTCGCGTTGATTGGAGAAGAGATTCAACCAGTTTCGAAAAAAAAAATTAGATTGCAAAAACTCCATTATTTACAAAGCCTACCACCTACCAAAAAAAAAAAGCATCTGACAAAGTCATTTCGTATGTGTACCCAAGCAAAAAAAAATGCCGAGAAACAAGTTATTTCTGTCCAACCTGTAAAGAGAAGCCAGCCTTTTGTGTGGAAGATTGTTTTAAGAAGTTCCACAAACAATAAAATATTGTTTTATTTCTTGAATTTGAATTAATTTTTATATTTATATATTTTGTTCGTTTTTTAATAAATTTTCTGTTCATGCAAGCCAGCATTGATTTTTTGTTCTTTTCCCAGAAACCATCTATCGATATTAGCACTGATATATTCCGAGTTTAATCGGAGCTGCACAAAAATGGCAAGTAAACACAGTACGAGATAACTCGTAGTTGGCGTCCTAGAAAAGAACGCTATCTACGAGTTATCTCGTAGTTGGCAGTCAACGTGTTAAATAATGAAGAATCTGCATAAATGTATATATATTTCTCCAAATGTGATAAAACAACGGTACTTAGGGTCATCCAGTTTTGAATAACATACGTTTCCACCTGAATAGGAGCATCTGGAAGTCCAAATTTGGAATTTGGAATTTATTTTATTGTCTATTTCATATTTTGTAAACTTTTAACTATTTTTTGATAAAAAACTCAACGATTTAAAAGCGAGTAATGGCAACACTCTACGGGAAAAAAACCTTTTTATCTCCAGCGCGCGGAACTGTGCATCGGAAATTCTAAAGATATGCTCATTTTAAAATTGTTTTGCGATATTGCTATTGAACTGAATTTTATGGTTTAAGTGCGAAGAACGTGATATTTAATAAATAAAGGTAAGACACAAAACATTAAAAAAACGCCCCTTTGGATGTAATTTAACATCTAATTTTTTTTTTTTTTTTGTCTTGGAAAAAAATTGTTATACATTATCTTCCTTGCGGAATTTAGATGCCGATTAATCAAGTTCTTTTCCTATTAAATCTCAACCGTAAAATAAAGGCTTTCTGTATATAAATATACTCCCAGATAAAGTGATTCTTCTTAGTGCACAAATTTGTGAATTGATACCTATTTTTGACAAGAACAAAGATATTTTAGTTAAATTTCTATCTTCAAATCTCTGAATATAGTTTATATCACACTGTAAACTAATTAGCTCCATTTATAGATTTTTTATGCCATTTTCATGTTCTATTTAATGGAAATTAAGGTCATGTAAACTCGGACATGTAACCTTGAAATTTTTGCCAAAAATATATAACTGAAGTAACCTACGTTCAAAATTATTCCGGTATCTTCATACTGACTATGTTTTAATAAAAGGTGAAGATGGTCAGATGCCAGCTATACCACCTAAGAGTTTGAAAGAGCCATTTGTCAATTAAAAATAAAGTTGTTCTGTATTCATCAATTATAAGCCTAAATTGTTTTCTCAATTTCAATACAATTTCTGTTTTACAGTCTTAAAAAGCACACTTTTCTTGCCCTAGAGGTTTTTTCATTAATTATTTTTATTTATTCTAGTTCATTTTATTTTCTTAAAGAAGATAAATTGTCAAAAAGATTTCCATGTGTGTCTAACGTTGGTACAAACGATAAAAGCATAACTTTTAAAAGTTATGCCACTAAACTTTTAAAAGTTATGCCACTAAATAATTTTTAAAAAATTAACTTTTTCTTTCTGATTGTTGAGTAAACAACAATAATTTCAATTTAATTACGTGTCTAAGGTTAAATTTAGAGACTTAAAAACCTGGCTTCGCTTTTCCATAACTATGAGCCAGATTTTCGATCAAAGACAAATTCACCATTCGATACAACAGCGTTAAAAGCGAACAGCAAATGAGTTTTCAGTATTTCAGTTCTGGTCCCAATTCTCTTTCCTAAATTCAATTCTCACGCCTACTTAAAATTCACTTCATTTACATATTCAGGTGGAGGTAAACGAAAAATGAGAAATCTAGGAAAGAATCAATATAAGAAAAAAGAAACTTTACATAACATACGAGGGGTGATCCAAAAAAAAGTTTACAAGGCAAATGAAAAAGTATTTATTAACAATAGAAACACGATACAAATGGGAATCAAGAGACACATCTGGCCTTCACTTTTCCACATAGTCGCCAAACCTGTTTAGACATTTGTCAGAACGTTCGACCAACTTGTTTATCCTGTCTTGGTAGTAATCAGGGCCCTGCTCATTGAGCCATTTCTAGGCAGCTGTTTTCACTGCATCGTCTGAGGTGAACCGTGTTCCGGATAAGTATGAATGTCACTTGGAGCCTAATCGAGTAAAAATGAAATAGTCACTTGGAGCCTAATCGGGGCTGTATAGGGGGGGGGCGATTCCAGACCTCCCACTTGAACCTTTACAGCAATTCCTGAGTCTGGCGAGCTGTATGGGGCCTGGCATTTTCATGCAGAAGAATGACGCTTTTGTCAGTAATCCAGGCCGTTTGCGTCGGATGGCTTTACGCAATTTCGTTAAGGTGGCACAAATACTCGATTAGGATGACACCAGTCGTAGCCCAGAAAACGGTTGCTATCACTTTACCGGCAGAAAGTGTGACCTTAAACTTCTTCCTCGTCGGTGATCCAGCGTGTTTCCACTCCATGGTGGCTCTTTTGGATGTGGAGGTGAAGTGATGAAGCCATGTTTCATTACCGGTAACGATGCGATCAATGAAGTGTTTTCCGTCTGAATGGTATGGCTGAAGAAATATGAGGCTGCACATCATTCGAGTGGCCTTATGCTCCGCGGACACCGCACGTGGAACCCAGCGGGCACAAACTTTGGAATATCGCAACTCGTCCGTTACGATACGCTGAGCGTTACCATAACTCAGGTCCAACTCTGAGGCAATCTCAGGCATGGTTACTCGTCGATCCCTTTGGATGATTTCTTCAACTCGTGCCGTGTTGATATCCGTCCTTGAAGAACTTGGACGGCCGCTAGCTTCCATATTACGGTTTTCCACATGCTCCCTGCCCGCTTGATAAGAACGGCACCATTCGCTACCTGTTGTCCACTCATTGCTTTGTCCCCGTATACCTCAACGATTTGTCTGTGAATTTCGGATGCGGCCACATTCTTGACCCATAAGAATCGAATTACGGCTGGCACCTCTATGCGACATCACTTTTCTAGACGTCGTGCCATTACTGTCGCTCTTAAGTGTCTGTGTACTGATGCTACTTACTCGTAGAACCGCTGTAGGACAACTAGTGCCATCTGTCAACCACCCTGGGTGGAAATATTCGCTCCACAATTATTACGTTTCAAATGCTTCTGCTTGTAAACTTTTTTTTGGATCAACCTACGTATATTGCAATTTTTCTTTCAGAAGTGACCGGACAAAGCCTAAAATAGTGATGAACTGTTTTATACTTCGGGCACTGATCGGATCGACTGCCCGGATCGCGATGTAACCACACGTCGGGCTTTGGCCATAACATATGTATTAGGATGATTTATCACTTAGCTTTTATTTTTAGGAGAATCATAAACAAGTGTTACGTGAAGATCGTTTAATTTCTTTTCTTGTAGAAAGCCGTCATCATATCGAGCTAGTATGAAGCCGTCTTATGTACGAACTAATTCGGTAAATAGATTTCACATACATTAAAATACAATAACTCAAGCTCTTTCATGTTAAAAATTCACAATTCACATAATTCAAGCTCTTTTTTCATCAAAATGCGTTAGCAAGAAACATGTGTATTCATAAAATAGTAATTTCAAGTACATATTCCATAACTAAAAAGTAAACGTATCCTTACACAATTCAGACACTTAGCATTTTAAATCTACCATTTTTTTGTGGTCACAACTTGCACATTTCCGGCATGTGCATTTTATTCTTACCGAACTTACTAATTAAAATTTGGTGAAAGTAAGTATTTTAAGTTCTTAATGTATAATTAATTACAAATTTGTACCTCCTCATAGGTTATTTTTACACATTGTTTGAATGATTGTTATTATTTGATAAATTGGTTCAGAGTAATTTGATGTGCAAATTAATAATATTTAATTTCTGATTTCAGTATCCTTCTTTCTTCACTGCTGGGAACTTTTCAAGAACGGGGCCAACTAGACAACAGGTTTGATTTTTGCCCCATTTAAAATGTTGGTAATTCAAAAAATCACTAAAGCAAATCATCTATTATTCAGGTTTTGATTACAATAAATTTCCGCATATATTAGACCACCAGCAGCAGAGCGGTAAAGTCGCTGATAACTGGTAGTTCGAGCCGGGGTTTGAATCCCGAAGAATGGGATAGATGCATAGGCGTTTTCATGGTTTTCACTGTCTGTAACATGTATACGGAGCCAGTTTTCCTAAGAAAATTATCCACAATTGCATTTCTCCCCTTAGGCAGATAGTGTCGAGTGTTTTGCCGTAATCAAATAAACCAAACCATACGGAAACCAACCTGCGCACATCAACGAGTTTTCTTGGTCTTGGACATCACAGATTTACGTCACAATGCGAACATAAAACCCATGCAAACAGTCTTCTTCTTCTTCTACTACTTTGTGAAGCTTGGCTTCCCTTTGGCGCCTTGTGCTCCTACGCATCATGCAAACATATTTTTATACATTATTACATTGCTCTTCCATCAGCCATTTCACTTTAACTCTTTGTATAGTACAGAAACATTATTTCTCTATAAATTAAGTAATTAAAAAAAACAAAGGTGTAGACCAATCCAGTTAGAAACTGTCCCGCCCCAAACAGAGTAGCTGCAACTCTTAATGTCTCAGAAGATGTTGGCGTGCATCGCAGTAGTGCCTCAATAGCTAGAAATTACAAGAAAAATTTTTATTTGCTTTTCAGGCCATCATTGTAGAACTTTAAATTGTTCTTTGAAATGCTGCTCTAGGAGTAAGATTTGAGTGCATAGTCTTAAAAATGAACTCAAAAATAGGCTGATTTCGCATTTTTGATGAAGCTTTTATCTTGCATCAGAAAAATTAAAGTACAGGATGGTTATAAAATAAATTTCCCCATTTCATATACAGACTGTGGAAGGTATTGGGAGATGAATTTTGAAGCAAAAAAATAATAATGCCAAAAGTCGCCAATAGGATATATTTCGGTGCCGTAGGAACTGAAAGCAGGTCAGTAGTTACAATGAAAGCACGGTAAATGGATAACATAAAATTTCATAGTTATTTCAGTAATAAAAATGTAAATGCGAAAATGAAGTGCATACAGTACGAAATTCATAGGAAATCATCTTTCATTAAGTAGCATTAGGGTTCTCTGGATACCCTGCAACATTTTTGATGTCCTGATCTTCCCTGTGTACAAAATATTGCAATCGGTGTGTGACTTTCTCTATTGTTGCTCATTAATTATTAGTCTGGATGCTTTAACAGCCCGTCTTATGTTCTCTTTCAAGGAGCTCAAGTTTGTAACTCCAACAGTATACCCAGGGTATTCAAGATACCTCCACAGCCAAAACTTACATGAGGGGATGTATGGAGAACGAGGCTGCCATTCTCTCGGAAAAAATTGGCTAACTCTCTCACTACTGAAATGCTAGCATAAAAGTTTCAGTACTTAACGAAATATATGTGGCCGTGTTCCATCCAAATTAATAACTGTCGATACCATTGGAGCAAGGAACTTTAACGCGAAAAATCAGGCGCCTATCATGATTTGTCTTTCTTGCACACTACTTTCTTATACAAATAGAAATGCAACATCTTCCGTAAGATTTTCCTGAAAGTAGTAGCATAAGGCATATCGGTTTAGATAGATGTTGGACCACTGCTAGTCCCTGCGTCGTCGGATACTGCAGTGGCAACTTTTGATAATGCTTTTCATCCTCAGCCGGTACTAACTTTTAGTGATCCACCTTCCTCGAATTTTTTTATCATACATCTTAGTGCTATAACAGACACTGGACTTTACACACACTACGAAGACTTCTAAATTCCGTAAGCAATTAAATGAGTCACCGCAGCATTGGAATGTCTAATGTAAAACAGTTTAACAAGTAAGTCAGGCTCAGGTAAGGTAGGATGCATAATAAACACAAATCCACAGTCAATTAAGGAAATACTGGCCCATACATCACTGTTCTCTTTTTAAAAGGAATGAATGGTGCTGTTGTCATGTAGACATTAGAATTCAGAATACTTAGATTGTGCAAATTTCCTGGTGCGTATGCGACAGCTACTTCAAAATATCTTCTATCGGCGACTTTTGGCCCTTTTATTTCTCGAAATTCTTCTCTCTGTACTTTCTACAATCGGTGCATGAAACTTGGTTTCATTTCATTCATTAGTTTATTTGATTAGATCTTCAAACAGCGAAAGTTACTTTATAACCATCCTATTATATTTTGCACACTTTTCTGGGTTAGTAGAGGAAACACTGAGAACAGTAGTTTTCCTTTTCGGGTTTCTCAATTTTTCCATTGCTGCTAATTGATTTTGTAAAACATTTTAGCACCAGTGTTGGTACGTCTTTCCCTTGCAGAATATATTTGAGTCAACAGAGTAAATACATTTCAATGATTAAAAAATTAGTCTTAATCAAGAGATCGTATATCCTCTTGTGAATATGGATATTTGACCCTTTCACTGGAGATGTTTCTTCCTGGTCAAACATTTTAAAACATGTGTTATTTTTCATTACATTCATATAATTTAACAAATAATATTTAAAACAGTCAATGATTATTGTAATTTTTTTAACTACGTATGAGTAGAAAATAAACTTTAAATATCCTTTTTGCTTAACACTTTGTGCGCGAAATTTTGCATAAAAATTATGATAAAATATTTATTAATAAGACTAGACTAAAATTAAAGCCATAGCTAATGTAAATTAAAGATATTGCTTTATCTTTTAAATTAAAATGTCAGAAGCATACAATCGCATTGCTAAAAACGCTCAGTAAAACTTTAAAAAATAGCATCGATAATAATTAGCAAATATTTTCGTTACTATTTTTATAATAGTGTTACGAATTTCACATTTATTTGGCTATTTATTTAGAATTATGTCTATGTTTATGTCTGAAATCTAAGTGAGAGGTATATGGCCCTAAAAAGGGACTTTACCAATACATTGAAATATCTTCTTAAAGGAATCCTAAAATTGCAATTTGAAATCCAGAAGCTGAAAAACCTACGCAAAATTTTTGCTCTGAAAAGTCCTGTAGATGGCATCTTGTGAATGGCATGAAGATTGAAGAATGAGTATTTCTTTGAAGAAGCATTTCTTAATTTATATAACAATTGAGTTGAATGAAGGCAGTAGCAGTATAGCATAATTAACAGATAAGTATGGCATGATTTTAAGAAGCGTAAGCAGGCAGTACGTCGAAAAATGGCGCATAGCTGGACCTCGGCGAAACTGCGTCTGATCTTCAGTAAGTATCGAAGCTGAATGATTGGTGTGGGGAGGAGTTCGGTGTTAAATAGTGGTGGCGCGCGATGTTCTGATTGGTCCACCGGCATAAGCGGTCTTCATTAACATATTTACAAGTTCATATATGGAAAAAAATTTCAAACCTTCTAATTCTTGATTAAATATAATAAAATGATGAAAACATGAAGTAAAAAAATAAAATAAAGTAGATAAAATAAGGAAATAAAACTATAACATGTGTACAGAACAATCATCAATCTGTATTATGAAAGATAGTTCGCGGCCGCTTATGCCTTTGAATGAGAGTTGGGTCATAATTATTTAAATTTTTGAGTATTTCTCCAGGATGAGTGTCGCACTTCATAAAGAAATTATGACTGTGTCTCAAAATTTCAGAGTCCAAAAGCTTGATTTTCATACTATGCTGTATTACTGAATTCCTTACGTACCATGGAGAGTTGGATATTATTCTTAATATTTTATTTTGAACTTTTTGAAGCATTATCCTGTGGCTGCGTGCTGCTGAGGCCCAGGGCGGAGCTGCGTATAATAAAACTGGTCGAATCGCTTCCTGATAAATAATCTTCTTAGTATTTAAACTTAATTTGTTCATTAATGCATAGATTGACATGAATGCTTGAAAAGCTTTATTCCTGATATTAGATATGATTTAGAATTGCAATTAAAATTGCTTTATATTTCCCGTGCAACGCAGACGATTTTTGAAGAGAAATCTACGTCAAAAATAATAATAATAATAATAATAAAAGAGTGCGTGCATTTATTGTTTAATAAATAAATATCTCATAATTACTGTTACCATCCAGAAAAATCTAGAAAAGTCGAGATTGTTCTAGTGATAATTAAAAAGCTTATAAAAGCCGAATTGAAACACCTCATCTCAGTTGTTGTTGTTGTAGTTGTAGCTGTAAAAAGCGAATTGCTGTTTGTTTACTTAATGCTGTTATTGATTGTAGCGATTTCGCTGTGAGATAGAATTATTTTATCTGTTTTGAACTGAGTTTTTGCTAAACATTTGAGATATTGTGATATTGTGCGAATATCTCGGAAGAAATATTTCAGCATTTTGATTTATTTCTTGTGGAAAGAATAAATTTTTGTTAATTTTTACGACTTGTGCATTCAATTCATAACGAACCCGTACGCACGCAACAATCTTTGATGTCAGAAGTAGGATTGAAGTGAACTATGATGTTTTAACTAGAACAATGGAAGAACAATTAAGGCAGTTTATGGCAGCATTTGTTGCATTTAAAGAAGAGATTAAAGCTGACCAAAAATCCGTTAAAGAGGAAATGAAAGTAGGTCAAGAATCCATTAAAGAAGAGATGAGAGCCGTTCAGGAGAAGATGGAAGAATCTGTTAATGATGAAATGAAAGCTGTTAAAGAGGAGATTACCTGTATAATAGAAAACAAATTTGAAGGTATAGAAAACAGAATTGACACGGTTGAAAACAGAGTTGGAGAAATTGAAGAATGAGTTTCTGCCGTTCAGTACCAAATCGAACAACAAATCGATGACAAGGTTTCCGCAGTTGCGAAAGAAACGGATACCTTGAAGAAATTCGTAGCGACGGCAGGAAGCAATTCGGATACTTTTAAATTTCTAGCCATGCCTGCGCATCTCTCTCTGAAGCTATCGACATATGATGGGAAGGCCTCCTGGTAAGTGTATAAGACACAATTTTCTATAGTTGCGGAAGCTAATGGATGGGATTCCCAAGCTAAGGCCTATCATCTTGCCGCTTCTCTGAGAGCAGACGCAGCGGATATCCTTCAGACTCTTTCTGAAAACAAAAGGCTAAATTTTGAAGCTCTGTCCGGCGCATTGGATCTGCGTTTTTGGAGAGAAGTGTTTAAAAGATTATAGCAGGCTTCAGTTAAAATCCCGTCAACAGAAGCCTACGGAAACACTCCAGGAGCTCGCCGCGGGTGTTGAAAGGTTGTCCCATCTCACCTTTTCGGAGTGCCCGACAGAAACAGGAGAAATCCTGTCCCTGCAATACTTCATTGACGGCATCCTGGATCCTGAAATACAGAAAGCACTGCGACTAGCTGATGTGAAGGACTTAAAAAAAGCTCTGGTGTACGCCATGAAATACGAGGCAGCACAGCAAGCCAGAGACAGCCACCCAATCAGAGTTGCTCACATACAAGAACCAGTGGATCCAATGAATGCTCACTTAGGCGATCTAACCAGAAAGGTGACTGCTTTGACACGGAATATTGGTGACAAGAAACCGTTCGTAAAGTGCTGGAACTGCGGTGCTGAAAGGCACATTCGAAGAAACTGCAGAAGACCCCAGGGCACGGATGTTAAGACCGCGCCTATCAAGAAGGAGGGAAACTAATTCGTGGCCATCTCGCGGGGAGGAGGTTGCCAGATAATGAGAAGCCCCAGTTTAAAGCGCTTCAGATTTCTGCAGTGAGTGGCAGCAATAACGGACTTTTCATCATGGGACAAATCAATGGAATTCCTTGTAACATGACGAGTCACACGGACGACACGGGAGTCAATGTTACCATCATTCGAAAAGATTGGGCTCAACAACTCGAACGTAAACTTATCTGGACGACGCCCTGCTTTACCCTCCAGACTGTGTCCGGCGAGAAGATCGATATAGAGGAAAAATTAAACGTTAACATCACGTTTGGAAGTGCCGCTTACCATCACACGGCATATGTAGCAGTAATTACAGACCCTTGCATACTCGCATTGGACTTTTTAAGAAAATACAATTTTTCCTTGGACTTTAAAAATAACGAACTGCATTCTGCCTCTGAGAATATAACTTCATTTGGGATTAATGATAAAGGAGTGAAATCTATCCACAAAATCATAGCTCAAGACGATATCACAATATCGGCAAGAACAGAAATTTTACTTCCTGGATCCATAGCCGAAAATAGAAATTTCCGCTACGGCGTCATGGAATATCCCAAGAATTGTAATAGCCCTAAAGGAGTGTTAATAGCCTCAGCACTCGTCGACCTATCGGGGACCGATATCCAGGTGAGAGTTACCAATCTAACTGATAAGGCAAGAGTTATTAAGAAAGGTGAAGTGGTTGCAGAATGTACTTCAGTAACCAGCGTTGAAAGAAAAAGTAACATCCCAGAAACCGTGTCTTCAGACAACATTATATCTGAGTTATTGCAGAATGCGCAATTAAACGATGAAGAAAAGAATACTGCCGAGGATGTCATTAAAGATCTTCAAGATGTTTTCTCCCGCTCGTCTTCTGACGTGGGTCGAACCAGTTTGACTCAATATGGAATCGATACTGGTGATCATCCACCAATCAAGCAACATCCAAGACGTCTGCCGATTTCGAAACAGGAAGAGGTGCGAACACTTTTAAAGGACATGCAAGAAAACAATGTCATCGAACCTTCAGCAAGTTCCTGGGCATCTCCCATCATCCTGATGAAGAAGAAAGACGGCTCAACGAGATTTTCCGTTGACTATCGCTGGTTGAACGAGGTTACGAAGAAAGACATTTACCCTCTTCCTATAATGACGACATTCTGGATACTCATTCTGGAAGCAAGTGGTTCTCGACACTTGATTTAAAGAGTGGATATTGGCAGGTTGAAATACATCTTGATGACTGAGAAAAGACGGCATTTACTACAGGACAAGGACTTTGGCAGTTCAAGGTGAGGCCGTTTGGACTATGTAATGCGCCGGCTACATTCGAACGTCTAATGGAGACTGTTTTAGAAGGTCTTTCATACGAAGCCTGTCTGATATACCTGGATGACATCATCATCGTCGGGAAGAGTTTCGAAGAACATTTGGAAAATCTTAGAAAGGTGCTTCAGAAACTGAAAGAAGCCAATCTGAAGTTGAGTCTCCTGCTAAATGCAAATTATTCAGACAGGAAGTGACTTACCTCGGACATGTCATCTCTGCTGAAAGTGTGCGCAGTTACGTGTGTGTCAGCAGTTAAAGACTGGAGACGTCTTGAAAATGTCCACCAGCTGAGAAGCTTTCTAGGGCTTTGCACCTACTATAGGAGATTCGTGAAGAATTTTTCATCCATTGCAAGACGCCTTCACAAGCTGACAAAGAGCAAGCAAAAGTTCGTGTGGACAAAGGAATGTGAGGATGCATTTAAAAACCTGAAGGAAGTCTCAACATCTGCACCAATCCTGACGTATCCTCAGATCGACAGACCATTTATTCGCGGCATGGGTGCGAGTAATGAAAGTGTCGGCGCTGTTTTGTGCCAGGAAATAGAGGGCCAAGAACGTGTAGTGGCTTACTGGAGCAAGTGCCTGTCTAAACCGGAGAGGAATTATTGTGTCAGCAGGAAAGAATTGCTTGCTGACACAGTAATTCTTCTCTGGTTCGTTAAAGCGGCAGAACATTTCCATCATTAGATCTACTGAAGACTATTGCTGCTCCGCATAGATCGCTTTTAATCAAGAATCCTGAGGATCAGATAGCCAGGTGGATACAGAGACTCCAGAAATATGACATCACCATCCGTCATCGCAAGGGACCATCGCACGGAAACGCTGACGCCTTATCTAGAAAACCACCTTTCCCAGAAAACTGCCGATATTGTTCCAGGGTCGAAGCTAAATACCAACTGGTTAATCCAGTCGCACGGCAAATAACAACATCAACATCGGCTGATCCAGACCCGTGGTGTGAGAAGGAAATCAGGAATGACCAGCTGGAAGACCGCGACATTAAATGCATAATTGAGTTAATGGAGACCTCAAACAGAAAACCTACCTGGCAGGACATTTCGAGCTATAGTCCCACGACAAAACAATATTGGGCTCTTTAGGACTCACTCCATATTCGAAACGGCGTCTTGTACCGGAAATTCGAATCGGATGATGGAAAGACATTCCGATGGCAGCTGCTACTCGCAAGATCCCGGATCCCGGACGTTCTTAAAGACCTACATGGCAGCCCTGAAGGAGGTCACTTCGGAATAATGAAGACCTTGCAGAGAATTCGGGAGCGTTTCTACTGGAATAATGCAAAGGATGACGTGCAAAAGTGGTGCCGATCTTGCGATGCCTGTGCAAGTCGGAAAGGACCGAAGAAACACAGCCGGGGGAAGCTGCAATGTTACAATGTGGGAGCATCTTTTGAACGTATCGCCTTTGACATCTTAGGACCTCTGCCACAAACTGCTGATGGCAACAAATACATCCTCGTTGTCATCGATTACTTCACGAAATGGCCTGAAGCGTTATCCCATTCCTGATCAAGAGGCTGTCACAGTAGCAGAGATGATGATACAGCATTGGATTTCCAGGTTCGGAGTTCCTCTTCAGTTACCTCGGCTGTAATCAAAGAACTCTGCAAGCTACTCGGCATTGAGAAAACCCAAACGACGCCTCACATCCTCAGTCGGACGGCATGGTAGAGAGGTTTAATTGAACCATCCTCAATAACTTCTCATTAGTGGTTTCCAGGAACCAACAGGACTGGGACAAGACGTTACCACTGTTTTTACTGGCTTACCTCAGTGCTGTTTACGAGACTACAGGCTATTCCTATTTCTTCGGTCTTGACCTTCGTCTGCCATGTTATCTTTTGTTTGGTCGCCCTCCGGATTCGCTTTCATCGCCTGAGAAATACATTCAAGATCTCCAGGACCGGTTTGAAGTGATGCACAACTTCGCACGAGAGCGAGTCAACTTGGCGACGGAGAAGATGAAGACCCTCTACGACACGAGAGCTACTGGCCGTCGTTTCAACGAAGGAGACAAGGTGTGGTTATGGAATCCAACTCGCAGAAAATTACTTTCTTCGAAACTACAGTCACCTTGGGATGGTCCTTACACAGTCCTAAACAGGCTGAACGACGTCATGGTTCGGATCCGTAAGTCATCGAACTCTAAACCTAAAGTCGTTCATTACGACAGGTTAGTTCATTACTGTGGCCATAATACCTAGTGAATTTAATTGTAAGTAGTATAAGACCATGGTCCTATTCGTATTTAGTATTTGATTTGTATTTGTTAAGTATTAGTATTTGATAAGTATTTGTATTTAATAGCATTTGTATTTGATAATATTTGATAGTATTTGTACATAGTATTTGATAGTATTTGAATTGTATTCAGCGTTGGATGGAATTTATTTTGCTGAAAGTTACTTATTGCAATTATTGTTTATTTTGTTATTGTAAAGTAATGTTTATTATAGCACTGATGCCTTAGTTGTAAGCTTGGCTTCCTGTCCAAGGATTGCACTGCCCGGGACGTGGAGTCATTGAGAAAGGGGCAATGTTGCGAATTTCACATTTATTTGGCTATTTATTTAGAATTGCAATTAAAATTGCTTTATATTTCCCGTGCAACACAGACGATTTTTGAAGAGAAAGCTACGTCAAAAAAAAATAAAAATAAAAATAAAAGAGCGCGTGCATTTAATGCTTAATAAATAAATATCTCGTAATTACTGTTGCCATCCAGAAAAATCTAGAAAAATCGAGATTGTTCAAATAATAATTAAAAAGCTTATAAAAGCCGAATTGAAACACCTCATCTGAGTTGTTGTTGTTGTAGTTGTAGCTGTAAAAAGCGAACTGCTGTTTGTTTGCTTAATGCTGTTATTGATTGTAGCGATTTCGCTGTGAGATAGAATTATTTTATCTGTTTTGAACTGAGTTTTTGCTAAACGTTTGAGATATTGTGATATTGTGCGAAGATCTGTGAAGAAATATTTCAGCATTTTAATTTATTTCTTGTGGAAAGAATTAATTTTTGTTAACTTTGTACGATTTGTGCATTCAATCCATAACGAACCCGTACGCACGCAACAATATTTCTGGCACTGTCATTTCGTTGACAAAATAAAACGAAATGCTTATTTTCTAACGTATCATGTCATTCACGTATTATAGAAAATACAACTTGGTTATTTTATTTGATGCACAAATGGACAGCTTTCCTTTTTTCTGAGAAACTGAAGATTGTAAATCATTTACATTCAAACATTCCATTAAATTTCCATTAGTTATGCTTTCTATCCTTCACATTGATTAAATCTGTATTATTATGCAAGTTTCATTTCATGCAATTTTTTCTGTTTATATGTAATAAAAAGAAAACAATTAAGTTTCTCGATGTTTTCAGTATACCTGATTCTTAAAAATATGCATCCCCAAATCGTACTATCCTAGTTATTTATAAATTTTATTATAATATATCTATTTATCTTCACTTTTTTAGCATACGGCACGTAACTAAAAATTATCATTCTTGAAGAAGAATATCGTACTTGAAATTTTCTCATATGAAATAAAAAGTCGTGTATTTTTCTATTCCATTTTCCTTTATTAATTTAGAATTTGAAGTTCTACTATATCTTGCAGGTAAAAGAAGGTTTTACTAAATGTATTTTGTATGGTGAGGGCTGGGAAGATAAACTACCACAGCCTGGCGACCGATATCCATCTAAACCAGATAAAAGGATCAAGCTAACTATTACAGGACCAGGTTTGTGGAATATTATTTTTTGTTTTCGCTTTCTTTCTGTCGTTTAAATGCGTTACCATTCTATTTTCGTTAGTCTTTGGCAATAAATGAAGCTTCATTTTCAAATTTACGAACTACGCTGTTTATTCATTTCCCAAAAGGCGAATATTTTTACTTTAGAATGAATCTGAAACAAAACGCATCTGATCCTTGAATTTCCAGATTTATGTATCCTAGAATGAGCCTTAGTAAATGAAAAACTTAATTTCCCAAAATATAGATGTATATTTCTTTTATTTTGGATCGTTTTGGTCACCACAGAGAATTTTCTGCTATGTCTTAGAAGTTTAACTTAATGTCCTTCAGACCGTACTAAGCTGGCAAGCGAGTTATTTCTCTAGACCGAATTTAAGATAACAAACAGCCTTTTTATTGAACTCTTGAAGTTAAAAGAAGACACTGTCTGTCCTATAGATAAAACTCCGCCCCTTGCGGGTATTTAATATAACATAAAATTGAAAGTTTAAATTCGAGTAACGTAGTCTATACACAAAATAGATAACTTAACGTCGAATATTTAGATGTTGGCTAGCAGAATGGCTAAAGCCGGAATATAATTTGGCAAAGCTGGCGATAAACATAACTGCAATGAAAGGCTACCAGAAGCTCTAAAGCATTCAAACCCACGGCTTAAATACATAATCAGTTAAATTGCATTCTGGTGAGGACTACGGAAAGGAGAAGTTAAAATAAATTTTCAAATCATAATAGCTGTTTAACTAACATAAAATCATATAGTTAGACTGTAAATGAGACGATGATTGTGTCTTTAATATTTGAGCCTGCACAAATAAGGATTATTTTCGTTGTTTCATATTTACGCGAATAAAAATAGGTAGCTTAGTAAAACAAATAACCTTCAAAAATTGTAATTTGAAAGCTGTCAAATATTATACCGAAAAGATTGCGATTAAAGCTTCATAAAGTTAAAGAAAATTAAAAGTTATAGAATATAAAGATCATAAAACTAAGCTTGCAGCTTGATCATTATTTGAAAATTAAAATTGAAATTTTAACAATTTTAAGCTAAGCAAAATTGGCTTACTAGTTTAAGAATTTGTATCCCAAATATTAACAATATATAGACTATAAAATCCTACATTTAAACTCACCTGTTCTAAAAAATGAGCCAAATAATAAGAAAAAATTTTATGATATAATTTCCTTGTAAATTAAAAGCATTTACATCGGCAAGCGCAAATTAATTCATAAAAATTACTTGATTATTCAAGACGTAGCTTTTTACATATTTCATTTGATTGCCTGCGCATGAGATTAAAATGTATTGTAATTTCTTTAAGATCTTTAGTTTAACAATAGCTTTTAATCAAAGAAAATATTTTTTTCCTTAACCCTACTTTCTCTTATCAAGGAATAAGCAAATTGCATAGGAACAGTATCTGTCTCATTAGAGGTAAAACGATATTGAACAACATTAAAATTCATATTTGTTCATTTGGCGGTGCTTATTTTTACATGATATGAAATACGTTCACTGAAAACAATAAACACAGAGATGTTTCATAATTTTTTGCATTAATTTTGTAAAAACATTGTGTTCTGAATAATGCCTCACTGGAATAAGCAATGAAACCAAGAATTCTCAAAATTTCGCTCGCATCGACTCCTTTTAAAAGAATAGTTTTCCTCGTCAACAATTTACATTCTTTTAAGAATATGACCAAAAGATAAAAAACAAAATCGTTTATTAGATTCATATTTTGTATTATCACTGTTTTGAATTTTATAAATATTGTTGCGTGCGGACGGCTTCATAATGGATTGAATGCAGAATTCGATAAAAGGTTAATAAAATTTATTCTTATCCCAAAAAATAAAACAAAATGCTGAAATTTCCTCGGAGATATTCGTATGATATCGCAATATCTCACAGTAGTTATATTTTAAAGTACTGTAATATTAACAGAACTCAAATTCAAAATACAGGAAAGTTAATCCGATCTCACAGCGAATTCGCTACAATCAATAAAAGCACTATATAAACAATACGGTTCTCTTAAAAGAAGAACAAAAGAACTAAGATGTTTTAATCCGGCTTTTATGAGCTTTTTAATCAAGCACGAGAATATTCTCGTAAAATCGATTTTCTCGATTTTTCTGGATCCCCAAACAGTACGAGATATTTATTTATTAAATATTAAATGCACATGCTCTTATTTTTTTACTTTTTCGGCAAATCTCTCTCTTCAAATAAGTCTCGTGCTGCATTGCACGGGGAAATAAAACAATTTTAATTACAATTCCACTAAAAATAGCAAATTAAATACAAAATCCGTAACACTGCCCTCTTCTTAAAGACTGCACGTCCCGGACAGTACAATCCTTGGACAGGAAGCCAAACTTACAACTAAGGCATCAATGCAGTAAAAAACATTAGATTACAATAACAAACAACATAAACAATAACTGCAATAAGTAACCTAAAACAAATCAAATACTAAATACAAACCAAATACTAACAAATAGTAAATACAGATCAAATACTATCAAATAACTAGATACAAATCAAATACTATCAAATACTAAATACAAAAAGGACCATGTCCTTATACTAATTACATTGGTATTTACAATTAGATACATTACGTACTGTGGCCATAGTAAGGAGCTAACTTGTCGTAATGAACGACTTCAGGCTTAGAGATCGATGTCTTACGGATCCGAAGCACGACGTCGTTCAGCCTGTTTAGGACTGTGTACGGACCATCCTAAGGTGACTGTAGATTCGGACACAGTCCTCTCCGTCGAGTCGGTTTCTACAAACACACATTGTCTCCTTCGTGGAATCGATGTCCAGTAGCTCTGGTGTCGTATCGGATCTTCATCTTCTCCGTCACCAAGATGACTCGCTCTCGGGCGCAAAGCTGTGCATCACTTCAAACCGGGCCTGGAGATCTTGAATGTATTCCTCAGCCGATGAAGCCAATGAAGGAGCATCCGGAGGGTGACCAAACAGGAGGTCACAAGGCAGACGAAGATCACGACCGATGAGCACTTGGGATGGAGAACTGCCGGTAGTCTCGGGTTTCTTTTCTACCCTAGTATGATTCTGGCAGCTTTCTGAGTTATGTCCTTCACACAAAGCGTGGGCGTTTCGAGGTGAGAATTCCTTCTGCTGATAGATAGTTATGTCCTCTGATGCTGAAAACAGTTTGTTGTCTTTGAAGTTCAAGGAAAAATTGTACTTCCTTAAAATGTCCAATCCTAGTATGCAAGAATCTATCCGCCACGTATAGCGTGTGATAGGAGGTGGCACTTCCAAACGTTATATTTACGTTTAACTGCCCATCTATGTCCATTTTATAACCAGACGCAGTCTGGAGGTAACACAGGATTGATTCCAAATGAGTTTGTCAGGACTGAGTGTTCGGTGCATATTCTTGGCAAACATCTTCGTGAACAGCTTAAAGTCCTGATCTTGAACAAGGAGCTGAATGCAGCTATGTTCTGTGATTGAGTTGGAGAATAACTGCACTTGAAAGGGATTTAAAATCCTCTTTTATTAGATCACAATTATTCACAACCGCTTCCCAACTCGGGAGGGATACAGAAAGTAAAAGACCACACTTGGGTCTAAAATGAACAATCAGATAAATTTAAACTAAAGCTAAATAGAAAGTAAATTAATCGTTGCTCACAGAGCTATACGCGAGGTTGGCCTCTAACTAAATGGTGCGTAGCAAGATTTACTGATACTGCCGCACTTGGGTTTATTTCAATAAGCAATCACGTAAAAGCACTATGGCTTAGAATTTAAATGCTAGCTGGTCAGGAGAACGTCGAATAGAATGACCGTGATCTGAGACTAAAAGCTCTCTCACACTGAGAGGTTTCTACCTCTTGCTTAAATAGAACTTGGCTCCACTTCAAATTAGCATAAGCTGAAAACGCGCGCTTCTTCTAACGGGAAGTTGAAAATGAGAAGAGATAAAAAGATTTAAATTAAAATAAACCTTTGTTAGTTTAACTAAAACCTTACATACTTCCCGCCAGAATTGCAAACTACAGTGGTCCAAACGGACCATGTTGAAACTTGCAATTCTAAACAATTGTCAAAATTTAACTTTTTCTAAACTTACGCCAACCCTTACAAAACAATAGTTTTGGGCGAAAAACAAATTTACAGACGAAACTTGCTTTATACATAACTCTTCATCTTTTTTTTTTTTTTTTTTTTTTTTTTTTTTTTATTTCATCTAACTCTTACTCTTTCCAGCAAAATCTGGAAGGAAAGGAATTTTAGTACAACATAATAACCGTAATTTCTAGGTAACATGCTTTATTTTCTTACCCGTGTAAATTCGCACTCAAACATTATCCGCAGTGGCTAATCGCACCGACTGTGCGAATAGCTTCTAGAGGCTATTCGCACAATATACGTTAGTACCACCTACGTTTGCCTTTTAAATTACAGCCCATTATTTATTTAAATTTAATTTATTAATGTGTTTGTATCATATATCAAAGTTCTTTGAAATATTAGTACAAACAAAGTTCAAAATTCTTTGAAATATTTTTGTATATTGAAAATAGCGAGTATTCCATAGAAAAATTAAAGAAGCATACAAAATTGTTAATAACCAGTATTATATCATTAATTGTTCATTTAATAGTTGATTTTATCACTTTTAACTTATTTCACGTCTAAATTTTCTACGCGGGAATACTCGGTCTAATTTTTATTATAAAGACGATTATTATAAAAGATGAAAAATTTCAGAGAGGAATTTTGAACACATCTTCGAATCTTGATTGTGCAAATCTTGATTGTGCAAAACACATCTTCGAATCTAAATGTATTATAAGAAGTACGAAAATGTATAAAAGATCTTAGTCCCCCAAACCAGTCATTTAAACTATTCCAACTGTTCAGGAAAACGATAAACATTGCGAATATAAAGGTCTGCCATTTATATATATATAAATAAATAAAGGAAATGTGGGCAGTTCATGCACTTGGGATTCGTTCTTTTCGATTCAGTTCAAATGACGGATCTGGAACTGACAACCCAATGCGCATGCGTGGTTAATGTTGGTGCGAATTGCCTGAAGAGACTAATCGCACCGGTGGTGCGAATAGCATCGGCCCACATTATCATTCAAGCACCATTAAATTCTTCCCCCAATGCTCTCTCACCGGTGTTGGATGAAAAGCAAACCGCCATTGCGGGTTTTTCTGTGTTCGGGAGTGTTCAAATCTCCCACCTACGATCGACTAACATTAGTTAGAACTTGACATACGAGACCTCAAAAGACGCCCTATAACCAGCTAAACCTAAGGTTCTAACTAGTTTCATGTCTAACACTTTAAGTATATTTGGTGGAGAGCCTATTTAACACTTGCATTCTAAAATTACTCCAACTTTAACTTTTCATGCATACAATTCGAAGTTTGCACATAGAATGCTTCATTTACATTGACATTGCACCTAATGTGCATTGATAGCATAATACCATTTGTTACATTTTATGAAACTTAACAATTTCATAGCAATCATGAAATACAAATGTAGGTTAAATTTCTAAGTTTACAGCAAGTGCTTCCTATTCTTTTTTTTCAAAGTACTTTTCAGAAAAATTACATTACACTGAAATAATAGTCCATAGACTAAATCGTTTTTCTTCCATTTTCCGACTTTTCATTCTAGAAATTTTACAAGTCTTTCGACAAAGCATAATACAAAATCATTTAGTTAAAATTTTTTTTTCAGCAATTCATTGCTTTTACAAAACTAATCTATTTACAATGCTTCAGAATCTACTTTACAAACATTAAGTAATTTTAAATCTTTGCAGAATTACAATTTTAAACAAAGACTTTTTTTTTCTTTCAAGATAAGTAATTATTTATTGCCCACTTGGCGTAAAACTCAACCTCGCTTGAGGTACACTCGAAAATTAACTAAACGTTGGAATAAGAAATACTACTTATCTTGTTGTGGTCAGCCATCCGTTTCTTGGCCCAGTCCTTGAAAGTTGGGTAAGTTGAAGTTTGGGCCAGTTTCCTTGACTTTGGATGTTGGTCATATCCAGCTTGTTGCTCATCTCTTTTCCTTTTATAATTCCTTCGTTCCATCCTGGGGTACTTGCGCTGGGGAGGAAAGTGATCTGCTGGGCGTTTGCTGGACTGGGCCCTCTTTTGTCGCTGCTCCTGGTTCCTGCTGCATTCGGGACGTTGATCCTCAACCTGCAACCGAGGCTGCTTGCTTCTCAGGCACCTCTCCGATGTTTCCGCAGTTCTCTTGGCTACTTTGGGATGCCCTTTCCCATTCTGCTTTCGTCTTTTATTACTTGCACCTGCATCGTCCGTTTTTCTTTTAAATCCACATTTTTAGTTCTTATTTCTTCTACTTTGTTGAGGAAGAGCTTTCTTTTTCTGTCTTTTCGATGCCATTGTTACTGGTTCCTGCTGTTTTCTCTGAAGTACCTCTTCCGAAGGAATGGGTTGCCTCTCATCCTGGAAAAAATATTTAAACATTTCCATTTTATTACGGTTATAAAATGGTTCGATCTGATCAGCATTCTCAGTAATTCTCTGCCCGTCGTTTCTTTTTAATACTACTACAGTATGCATAATTTTCTCGATAATGAAAGGGCCTTCAAAACGCGCAAAAAATTTCCCCACCTTTTCTTCTGAGGCATTTGACAAGGCATACTTAATTTTCAATACTTCATCTCCCACATTGTACTTGACCCCTCTTCTCTTTTGGTCATAATACAATTTTTGTTTCCTCTGGGCCATTTCCATGTTACCGGTAGCTTCCCGTATCAAATTCTGGATATCCGTCATTTTAAATTCTTCTGCCCTTTCCTGGACAAAGGAAGGTTTATCTAAGGGTGTCAAACTTTTTCTTCCAAAAAACAGTTCAGCGGGTGTTTTTTGTGTAGGATCATGTTTGGCAGTTCTAAGGGCAAATGCAAATTCATTTATATGGCTATCCCAGGTAGAGTGGTAATTTTTAACGTAACTTCGAATGATTTTCACTACATTTCTATTAACCCGTTCCGCTATGTTTGACTGCGGACGATACAGGGCCATCTTTAGATGACGTATGCCCAGTTTTGCACACATTTCCTCAAAAATATTACTAACAAACTGGGGACCATTATCGGAAATAATTTTTAAGGGCGCCTCGTATTTTAAAATATACTTATTTAGAATTGAATCTACTACAACTTTTGCAGACGCTCGTTTTAGTGGAATCAACTCTAACCATTTGCTAAAATGGTCCACTATAACTGAAAGATATCGGCTTTTGTTAACTTTACTTCTAGGATAAGGTCCCAATAAATCGATGCCTATTATTTAATTTGGGAATTCTGATTTAATACTATTTAGTAACCCGGCCGGGCGGAAATTAACATAATTATTTAATTACCTGTTGGGCACGACTGGACATACGCCCTAGTAAACTTTTGCAGTTCTGGAAAGAAAACTGCCTCGCGAACTCTTTGGACAGTTTTTCTTATGCCTAAATGGCCCGAAATGGCAAAATCGTGCAACTCCTCTAATACATTCAATCTAATGCTAGCTGGGATAACCGGTCTAAATTCGTTGTTCTCGTTAATCGTTTTCGTATAAAATAACAGTCCGTCAATTATTTCGTAATTTGCGGCCCTATTTCTTATCGGCCCAATATCCGGATGACTGAAATTCTCAGGGTCGGCCAAATAATTGTATATATTTATGAACTCCGGATCTTTTCCCAGTTCGGCTATTACCGTTTCACGGGAATCTAATATTTTGGATGTCAGCATGGCTATTTTTACTGTATTTCCATTTTCATCTAAATTAATTCTGCTTAAAGCATCTGCCACAACAGTTTCTTTTCCCGGCGTATGTTTAATTATTAGATTATATTCTTGTAATTTAAGTGCCCACCTTATTAATCTGGGTGATAAATTTTTCCCAGAGTAGAGTCTAGTGACCGCCGCGTGGTCCGTATATACAGTTACTGGAGAACTTCCAAAGAAAACACGAAATTTTTGTACTGCTGATAACACTGCGAGAGTTTCTGTTTCTGTGGCCGAATAGTTTCTCTGGGTTTCATTTAATGTTCTGCTAAAAAAGGCCACGGGTTGCCCTTTTTGAGAAAGCACAGCACCAATCTCAAAATCTGAAGTGTCCGCTGAAATTTCTAATCCTTTATCCCCCTCCGGAAATTTTAAGACGGGAGCTTGCGTCAATGCATCTTTCAGTTTTTGAAACGCCAAGTTGGCTTCTGCTGACCACGAAAACCTAGCTTTCTTTCTTTTCAACTTTAGCAGCGGCTCAGCTATTTTGGTAAAGTCTTTAATGAAGGACCGATAGTATAAACACATCCCAAGAAACGACGATAATTTCTTCGCTATTTTATTAACAGGATAATTTTTAATAGCTATTATTTTTGATTGATCCGTTTCGATTCCATTTTGAGAAATTTTAAATCCTAAATAACGTAACTCTTTTGAGGCAAATTTACATTTGGACGCATTTATCTTTAAACAAGCTTCATTTAACAATGAAAACACTTTTCTTAAATCTTGTAAGTATTGTTCTAGATTACTATTCGTAATTATAATATCGTCTAAATATATGAACGTACTTTTACCAAGGACCGGTCTTAAGAAGATGTGCATACATCTTTGGAAAGTTGCCGGCGCGCCGGATAAACCTAAAGGCATTCTAAGAAATGCGTACGTGCCAGACTTAGTTATGAACGCAGTTTTGGGGACGTCTTCGGGTTTTACCCCAATCTGAAAATAGCCACTCGTAAGATCTAATGTGGTCATGTATTTTGTAGAGGAAATATTTCGAATTATCTCTTCGATTATCGGCAGAGGATATACGGGATATTTTGTGACGGAATTTAACTTGCGATAATCTATAGCAAAACGCCACTGCTTCGGGTGCGTAATCGGATAATCATTATTTTTCTTTCATAAAACTACTGGGCTAGCATAACTGCTAGAAATAGCCGTGATGATTTTATTTTTTAACATCTCTTTAATATGGCATTCAATTATTTCATCTTTAACTTTATCGTAGCGGTAGGGCTTTTGCCTAACTGGCTGAGCATTCCCCGTTTCAATATTATGATTTACGACCTGTGTAAAACCCGGTACATCGCTAAATAAATTTGAAAATTCACTTACCACGCACTGCAGTTTTTCTTGTTCTTCTGCCGGTAATTGCTGCAAGTCTAGCTGCGGGGGTTTATCATTTTTCATTTCAACTAGCTTCATATTTAGCGTTAACTCTCCCAATTTGAAGTATAGCTTCGCTTCGGCCAATCTAAAAAAATCCACACCCAGAATAATACATGTTTGCAGGTTTCGCGCAATATAAAATAAAATTTTTACCTGCTCGTCGTTGATGCGTACGAATAACAACACTTTCCCTAAGCAGCTACACTTCTCTCCTTGGGCCGCTATGACATCCGTGTCTCTTGCACTAAAAATTCTGTAACGGCGAAAGTGCTTCTTGAAAAATCTTTCTGATATGAACTGCTTTGGGCTCCTGTATCTAAGACAGCTGTCGCCGGTATGTTGTTAATTAAAACTTCGATCTTCGGTAAACTCAAATTCTTCACGACCACGGTGTTTAAGTTAATTGTGGAAGGATATTGCGCGACTTCGGACTTCTTCACCTTCCTCGAAGAAATCCATCTTAGTTTAAATTCTTCTTATTCTGGTTGCCCTCGGCATCTTTGCTTGTTCTTCTATTGAATTTCCTTCGTTCGCCGCTCGATTTAGAAGATATCTCTTTCTTCGGCCATTGCTTCGCCTTGTTCCCGTAACTCTGATTTTGCTTCTGCTGGGGTCTTGGCGAACTCCACTGTCTTCTTCTCTCAGATTGGCGACGTCGTTCGTTGTCTGCTGTTCTTCGGCTTTCAAATTGTACTGCGAGCTCAAATAATCTGTCTAACGTCGTTGGGTTTCTTAGCTCGATGAAATCTTGAACTTGGGGCAGTAGCCTAGGAAGTATAATTTGAATAATTTCAGGATCCGGGCGACTTCCATACAAAAGCTTGAAAACTTGAATTTTTCTCAAAATAAAATTTGACAAATCTTCTATTTTTTCTTGGTATCGACTAAAAAGTTCCGCCTCCAGTCTGGCTCGATCTCGTACTACAGGAAATGCTTTCACCAAGGAATTTTTAAAATTTTCATACGTATATGTGGGGCTTCCTGATTCCCCCAAGAAATTCTTTCCGATACACTTGAACCAATTGAGCGCTTGGCCCTTCAAAGCGCTGGTAGCAAGAGCGACTTTCTGAAATTCGTGAACAGGATATAGCATGAAGTGGGAGTCTAGCTTTTCCAGGAAATTAATTACGGCTGTTTTGCCGTCAAAACTGGCCGCTGGCTTCATGGCTGCGAGCATGGTTTGTACAATGTAGCCAAATCCTTCTAGGCCAGGAGGTGCTATCTCAGGATTCTGAACAGGTACAGCAGGTATCTCAGGTTCGTTTTCTTGTCTTTCAGGCCATCCTCTTATTTTTCTTCGGGCGCCAGTGTCAGGACTAAGTGTTCGGTGCATATCCTTGGCAAACATCTTCGTGAACAGCTTAAATTCCTGATCTTGAACAGGGAGCTGAATGCAGCTATGTTCTGTGATTGGGTTGGGGAATAACTGCACTTGAAAGGGATTTAAAATCCTCTTTTATTAG
Source organism: Stegodyphus mimosarum (assembly GCA_000611955.2). Taxonomy (NCBI): domain Eukaryota; kingdom Metazoa; phylum Arthropoda; class Arachnida; order Araneae; family Eresidae; genus Stegodyphus; species Stegodyphus mimosarum. Next base: position 102,522 of record KK113510.1, read on the forward strand.
ATCACAATTATTTACAACCGCTTCCCAACTCGGGAGGGATACAGAAAGTAAAAGACCACACTTGGGACTAAAATGAACAATCAGATAAATTTAAACTAAAGCTAAATAGAAAGTAAATTAATTGTTGCTCACAGAGCTATACGCGAGGTTGGCCTCTAACTAAATGGTGCGTAGCAAGATTTACTGATACTGCCGCACTTGGGTTTATTTCAATAAGCAGTCACGTAAAAGCACTATGGCTTAGAATTTAAATGCTAGCTGGTCAGGGGAACGTCGAATAGAATGACCGTGATCTGAGACTAAAAGCTCTCTCACACTGAGAGGTTTCTACCTCTTGCTTAAATAGAACTTGGCTCCACTTCAAATTAGCATAAGCTGAAAACGCGCGCTTCTTCTAACGGGAAGTTGAAAATGAGAAGAGATAGAAAGATTTAAATTAAAATAAAACGTTGTTAGTTTAACTAAAACTTTGCAAGTTTATCTTTAAATTGTTTAACAGAATCTTTCCGAACGATGGTAACATTAGCTCCTGTGTCAAGGATCATATTGAAAAGAACTCGATCGATATGCCCATTGATGGATAATGCATTACTGTAGGCATTCACTGCAGAAATCTTGAGCGCTTTAAATCATTCATTTTCCTTATCTGCAACCTCAGCTCCTCGGTATGGTGATTAATTTGTTTCCTGCGTCGCTGCTGGGAAGTGATCTTATTTTCCGCTCTCTGGGGTGTTCCGCAGTTCCTTAGTATGTGGCCTTGAATTCTGCAGTTCCAGCATTTTACGGTCGGTTTCGTGTTATCAATATTCTGTCTCAAGGCATAGACTTCTCTGGTTAAATAATCTGTCCTATTTTTCGTGCCCAATTGTATTCTGCATTTCTTTCGTACGTGGCCATCAACACCGCATTTTCAACACTTTACAGTCTGTTCCTTCTCATTCCTACTTCGTATCAAAGCACTAACGTGTCTGGAACGGCGAGGTGAAACGGCGTTCACCTCGCCGTTCCAGACACGTTAGTCTGGAACGGCGAGGTGTGTCTGGAACGGCTCCGAAACGGCGAGGTGAGATAGACTTACACATCCGTTTCGAGCTCCTGGAGTGTTTCCGTGGGCTTCTGTTGATGGCTACTGTAATCATTTACACATTTCTCGCCAAAGCGCAGCTCCAACGCTCGAAAAGCTTCGAAATAAAAAGCTTCGGATAAAGCTCCGAAATTTAGAGTTTGGTTTTCCAGAAGAATCTGAAGGATACCTGCAGCGTCTGCTCTCAGAGAATCAGCGAGATGACAGGCCTTATCTTGAAACTCCCATCCATTCGCATCCGCCACTATAGAAAATTGTGTCATATATGCTTTCAGGAGGTCTTTCCATCAGACGTAGATAACTTCAATGAGGGATCAGCATTCATGGATAAAAGTTTAAAACCATCCGAACTGCTCTCTGTCGTCGCTACGAATTTCTTTAAATTATCGACTTCTTTGGCGACAGCAAAAACCCTGTCATCAATTTGTTGTTCGATTTGTTATTGAACGGCAGAAACTCTTTCTTCTATGTGTCCAACTCTGCTTTCAACCGTGTCAATTCTGCCTTCCGTAGCTTCAAATTTGCTTTCTATTACGCAGGTGATTTCTCTTTTCATTTCCTCTTAGCCTACTTTTATCTCTTCTTTAACAGCTTCCATCGTTTCTTGAACGGCTTTCATTTCTGCTTTAACAGAAACTTGACCAGCTTCCATTTTTCTTGACCTGCTTTCATTTCCTCTTTAACGGATTCTTGGCCAGCTGTCATCTTTTCTTTAACTGAGTTGACGGCTCCTTTCATCTTTTCTTGGAATGCAGTAAATGCAGTCATCAATTGCCTGAACTGTTCTTCCATCGCTCTTGTAATTGGCATTAAAATTCCACTCCTGAAACCAAAGCTTGTTGCGTGCGCACGAGTTCGTAATGAATTGAAGCACAAGTCGATAAAAAGTTAATAAAATTTATTCTTAGCCCAAGAAATAAAACAAAATGCTGAAATATTTCCTCAGAGATTTTCGTACAATATCACAATATCTCACAGTAGTTATATTTTAAACTACTAGAATATAAAAAGAACTCAAATTCAAAATGCAGAGAAAGTTAATTCGGTCTCATAGCGAATTCGCTACAATCAATAACAGCGCTATATAAACAATACGGTTCTCTTAAAACAAGAACAACAGAGCTGAGATGTTTTAATCCGGCTTTTATAAGCTTTTTAACAAGCACGAGAATATTCTCCTAAAATCTATTTTCTCGATTTTTCTGAATAGCAAAACAGTACAATTACGAGGTATCTATTTATTAAATATTAAACGCACGCGCTCTTGTATTTTTTAATTTTCCGGCGTAGCTTTCTTTTCAAATAAGTCTTTGCATTGCGCGGAGAAATAAAATAATTTTAATCATAATTCTACTAAAAATACAAAATTAAAGACAAAATCCGTAACAATATAAATAATTTTTCAAAAACAAAATTACCCATTCTAATTGTATGAAAGTTCGATTTTACATAAAGTAATGTTTTCATATGATGTACTTCTACAATTTTTATTAATATTTGGTATAAATTTGCTTAATTCTTAAGTCATCTCTTTCAAAAATATTTAAACTCTTTCTCGCTTCTTATCTGTAGTAAATTACTGACTTGCCTAAAGCGTACTTTTATTAGATAGGAAGAAAGAATATACAGTAATATTGTTTTGTAACAACTTCTTCTTTTAAGATATGTTTGGATGACTTTTAAATTCCAAAACTTCGCGTCTCCAATTCTTTCGAATAAAACTTGTGCTTAAACATCCTCCTTCAATGTGATCATCACTTCTTGCATCTTATTTACAAGATCAAAAGTATTTTTGTTCAGCCGTTTTATGAGCTTTGTTGCAAAATTCAAATTTTCAGTGTCCTGAAAATGAACATTAAAATCTTCCTTCAAATTTCACAAATCGTTTGTACAGAACAATATAACTTCTTTACGTTCTTCGCACTTTTTTAGGTCGAGTTTTGTTGTGTTCCTGTTACATTTTATATAGCAGTTTTCCCATTTGCCTCTAAAGCTAACTCTTCAATAACTCAATTCGTGTTTCGGAAATCGTATGGGCATGGGTAATGAATTATACAAAACCAAAAGTAACACCAAAAGCAGTGAATTACCTAAAAGAGAAATTTAACTTTAAATCCAATCAGGAGACAAATTATTAATTAAAAGTACATTGCTAGTGTAATTCCGAGTATAAATCCAAAGTAATTTAGAAACCTTTGCCTATTCTGGTACTTTTCCTACACGAATTATGCATAAATAAACTATCTAAACATTATAAAAACTGAAAAATAATCATATAAAATGAAATAAATACAATCTATAAAAATAATACAAAAAAGGCAAGTAAATAGTAAATTTCAATTTAACTTACCTTGTAACTATATATTTTTTTTACGCGGGAAAGTGGTGTAGCAGTTGTTATACAATGTGAGGTTGAGTAGTTTGTTGTTGCAAACTGTGTAAAGCGAGAGCGCTGATGCTATGTAAAGTTAAGTAGTGTTAAGCTGCTAGCTTTGTAATCTATTGTGAAAACATAGCTGCAAACTCTAATGTAATGTAAAATTTATGTTCTGTTTGAAGAGGGGGAATGTTGTTGCTAACTGCAAAATTGTAGAAATGTAAGTAATGAGTGAAAAATTTTAATCTTCCTATAAATGTTACCAAATTTTTAATTAAAGTTCGAAAAGATTAAAAAATTGAAAAATTGAAAAAAAAATTTCGGAAGATGCGTTTTAAAATTATCTAAATTTATTAAAACTGAATTTAAACTATAGTTAAAAGTTAAAGTAAAACTTTAGCTTAATACTGACTAAAGGTAAGGAAAATTAGAGAAAGATAAAAATCTTCAATTAATTCGGGCTATAACTGACACTTTTGAAAATAGCTGGCCCTTCAGATGAAATAGCTGGACCGTGCTGGTATTGACACATTTACAATAACCAAGACACACATATGTATAACACACACACATATATATATATGTATATGGTATAGTACTATATATATATATATACATGTAAGATATAAGAAATTACGATAGCTGCTTCAAAAACTTATTGGCGATCTTAAAATTAACATTCTAAATTTGGTATCCCCTTTCTTAATTCATCTGTTCTCCCGAATTCGAGATCTTTCGACGTTATGTAACGCTGCCTGAAAAGTGCGAACCAAAACTAATATTAGCCAATCATAGGTTGTCTCTAGAATCACACCTACTCTGGCATAAATACTCTGGCGAGCTAATTACGTCATTCCCTTCTGCTAGCTTCCACCTTGCTAATTACTCCTCGCTTTACTTCCCCGTTTAAAGTGGCTGTATCTTAATTCTAAGAATCAATGTAAATAGCAATTTATCATCTTTCATTATGATTGAATCATAGAAATGAATCGGATTTTTTATATGTGTGGAAATAAAGGCTGCAAATTCTTCAAGTTCATGTTTTGTAATCTTCATCGCTTAGCTACGATGACTACGAGCTAATTCCTCCTTCTATGCTCATCGAAATCATCTATGCTTCTATGCTTATCACAAACTAGTGTGTGTGTGTGTGTGTGTGTGTGTGTGTGTGTGTGTGTGCGTGCGTGTGTGCGTGTGTGCGTGTGTGTAATATTCATTTTATAAGTTACAAGATGCAGACAACAGTGGAAAGAAGAACTAGAGTTAAACATTTTGCAGTCGATATAATTATAGCATATTAGAAGCAACGAACTTATTTTTCACACATATGGGATAGACTAACATGTAATTTTATAAAGATCTATAGATATAATAAGTTTTTAATACTTCATAATATTACGCTGATGAACTACGCGCATTTATAATAACCAAGGTTAGTAAAATATGTAATGCGTTATAGATTGACAACAATGTGTTGCATCTCTTTATTTGTGCGGGACAGGATTTTACAGCTAATTGAAATCAGTACTATACTAAAGGTATTACCCAAACCACTAGCGCAGTTTTTGCTCAGCAGTGCAAATATTGACCCTGAAAATGAAGACACCATTATCGTAAACCGTAATTTACAGTTTCAAAAAATCCAAGACAGCCAAAATTTTTTTATTAAAATATCTAACATTCCACAAAGATGGTTTCTTCTTCGGACGTATTTTATGTTGTGCTTGTAACCAAATTTCTAGTTACATAATTTTGAAAACAGCATCTATAGTATAAATTCAGTTGTTTATACTTATTATTCTGTTCCCTTTTGTTTTCAGAGCCAGGATATGATTTCACGTCAATACTTATGGTTCAGTCTGCACTTGTCATTTTGCAGGAGAAAGCTAGAGTACCCATCAAGTACGTATTAACAATAATCTGGAAGTTTTTGTATTTTTCCAATTTTTCTTGCCGTTGTATTTGAGTAGACATTCAGTGCCATAATGTTGTACTTATTGTTACGAATTTTGTACTTAGATAGGTACGTTTAGTAGAATTATAAGTAAAATTGTTGTATTTTTTCGATGTAATATGCCGCCAGACAAATTTTAAAACAAAGATATGACGAAAAATTTAGAACACAGTGGCACGTGCATTTATAATAACCAAGAGATACTTATTGAATAAATAAATATCTCCGCAATTTGTATTGAAATTGAAAAAATGTAACAAACCACCGTAATTCTATCCTTATATTGCCCTAACCGTAATTCTATCCTCGTATTGCTTTCCAATAATTTCGAGAAGCAGAAAGTACTAGAAATATCTCGCGGCCAGTTGAAAACTATTTAAGGCCGAAGAGAGAGCATCTACTCTCAGTTGTTTAGTTAGCTGCTCTTATTGTTGTTGCCAGTTCAGCCTGAAATCGGATTAGCTTCCTCTTTAGATACGCTTCGCATTGCATTACGTTTAACATTCTTAGAAGTCTGAAGTTTAACTACTGATTGTACTGAGTGATATTGCGAACACTTGAACGAATATCGCTCCGGAAACTTCCAGAATTCTGATAGATTTCTTTTGATAAGAATAAATTTTATTAATATAGTATCGGACTTATGCATTTAATCTATTACGAACCCATACGCAAGCAACAGCTTTTGGTGTCAGAAGTGGGTTTTAATGACATTCATAAGGCCGATGGAAGAACAATTAAGGCAGTTGGTGGCAGCCTTTGCTTCGTTTCAAGAAAAGCTGGAAGCTGGTGAAGAATCTGTTAAAGAAGAGATGAAAGCCGTTCCAGAAAAGATGGAAGCTGGTGAAAAAATGATTGAAGTAGATCATGAAGAAATGAAAAGAGAACTTACCTGCATAATAGAAAACAAATTTGAGGCTATGGAAGGCAGAATAGACGCGGTTAAAATAAAGTTGGACAAACTGAAGATAACGTTTCTTCTGTCAAAGAAGAAATAGAAGAGAGAGTTTCTGCCGTGGAATAACAAAACTGATGACAAGGTTTCTGTGGTCACCAAAGAAATTGATAGATTAAAGAAATTCGTAGTGACTGCAGGAAGCAATTCCGATGGTTTTAAATTTTTTACCGATGCCTGCTCGTCCCTCTCTGAAGCTATCCACATACGATAGTAACACTTTTTATCAAGTATATAAGTCACAATTTTCTATTTTAGCGGAGGCAATTGGATGGGATTCCTAGGCTAAGACTTGTCATCTCGCCGCTTCACTGAGAGCAAACACAGCGGATATCCTTCACACTCTTCCCGAGAACCAGAGGCTAGACTTTGAAACTTTATCTGGCGCGTTGAAGCTGCGCTTCAGGGAAAAACGTCTTGAAGAGTTATACGTCCTCGTTGTCGTTGATTACTTCTCCAAGTGGCCTGAGGCATGCCCTATTCCTGATCAACAGGCTGTCACGGTAGCAGCGGTAATGATACAGCATTGGATTTCCAGGTTCGGAGTACCTCTTCAGTTACATTCCGATCAAGCAAGAATCTTTGCATCGGCTGTAATTAAAGAAATGCGCAAGCTACTCGGCATTGATAAAACACAGACCACATATTTACATCCCCAGTCAGACGGCATGGTAAGAGGTTTAATTGAACCATCCTTAATAACCTCTCGTTGGTGGCTTTCAGAAAGTAATAAAATTGAGACAACACCTTACTTCTGTTTTACTGGCCTATCACAGTGCTGTCCACGAAACTATCAGCTATGCCCTATCCCAGATGCTCTTCGGTCGTAACATTCATCTGCCTTTTGATCTCTTGTTTTGTCGCCCTCCGGATGCGCCTTCATCGCCTGAGGAGTATATCCAAAATCTTCAGGTACGATTTGAAGTGATGCAGAACTTTGCATGAGAGCGAGTCAACTTCGCGTCGGAGAAATGAAGATCCGATATGATATGAGAGTTACAGAATATCGATTCAATGAAGGAGTCAAGGGATGGTTGTGGAGACAAGGTATTGTTGTTCGATCGAAAGAACTCTTTACTAAACTACAATCACCTTGGAATGATTCTTGCACAGTCCTAAAGACGTTCAAACGACGTCGTTGTTCGCATCCATAAGTGTCTCAATTCTATGCCTAAAGTCGTGCATTACGACATGTTAGCTCCTTACTATGGCCGTAGTGCGTAGTGTATATAATGTAAATAGTGTAAGACCAAGGTGCTATTTGTTTCTAAATTCGTAAATTTATGCATTCATTTATTGGTTTAGTATTTGATTTGTTTTAAATCACTTATTGCTATTATTGTTTATGTTGTTTGTTATTGTGTTGTAATGTTTATTATTGTATTGATATCTTAGTTGTAAGTACGGGTTCCCGTCAAGGGACTGTACTAACCGGAACATGCAGTCTTTGGAATGAGGGCAACGTTTCGAAGTTTTCACCACTAATTTTAGTAGAATTATAATTGAAATTGTTGTATTTTTTTCTGCGTAATGTAGGGCGAGATAAATTTTAATAGAAAGCTATGCCGAAAAAATAAGAATACAGGGACACGTGCATTTAACATTGTATAAGTAGATATCTCGGTAATTTCTATTGAAACTGAATAAATGTAATTGACTACTATGTTAGCCGTAACCGTAATTCTATCCTCGTATTCCTTTCCAGTAATTTCGAGAAGCAGAAAGTATAGGAATTATCTCGCGGCCAGTTGAAAAATATTGCGGCTGAAGAGAGATCATCAGCAGTTGTTTAATTAGCTGCTGTGGTTATTGTTACGAGTTCAGAGTGAGATCGGATTAGCTTTCTCTTTATATGCGCTTTGCTTTACGTTGTGTTTAACGTCTTCATAGTCTAAAGTGTAACTAATGATTATACTGTGTGATACTGTGAACACTTGTACGAATATTTCTCAGGAAAATATCGTTCTGATATATTTATTTTGACAAGAATAAATTTTGTTAACGTATTATTGGACTTGTGTATTCAATCTACTATGAATCCGTACAGCGCGCAAAAGTATATACAATATACCTCTATAAAATATACTCCATATTTTACATACTTATTGCTTATGTTGTAAATGGCCTAAAATAGTTATCATAAAATGTAAAAACAATGTATGCAATGATTTTCAAGAGTCCAACTAGTGACATTTTATAAAAATATTTAATAATTCTAATTAGACATCTCTTGATTTAAATAGATCAGATTAAAAAGTAGAAAGAATATTCTAAAGAACTTCATTTATTGCTTTTCAATTGCTTGGTTTGTTAATTAATAACAGAAAGATTAAATTTTTATGTTAAATATCATACGCTTTACTGAATGACAGCACATTGTGGAGTGGAATATGAAAGTATTTTATTTCTGGCAGTTGAACACTTGAGAGTAGGGTCCGGACAGCTGGGCGGCTTTCACAGACTGTCCGGATATAGTCTGGAACCACAACTATCTAGGGTGACGTCCCACGAGGACCACACTGGGAGGTTTTTACAGTGAAGGTTAGGTATATATGGCCATACATAGGCATCATTCTCATTATTGAAAATCTGTATATTTCACAGTTGTTTGTCATATAATTAATACAGTTTATATTGAATTCACGTGGATCTAATACACATTAGGCATAGATTGTCATAATGCCTGCATTAGCATTTGTTATGCTCTATAATACATTACATACATAACATTGCATACCGACACTATAGTATCAGATATGCATTATACCAAATACATTGCGTAAAGATGCATTACATACAGATTAGCTTAGTTCTATGATACATTACAAACATATCAAATCATTAAATGCAGATACATTACATACAGACCAGATACAGTTGAAACTTAGATTATCATTTTATCGCATGGAGCACTGATCATAAAAATAGTACTGTGGTGCTTTAATTTAGCAGATGATTTAGCTGCCTTGGGTCAAGTATATTTCGTAATCAATGATTTGCTCAGGATTATGGGCTGATTATTAAGCAATTTGGTCTTATTAAACTTCAGATTAAGAGGGAGTATGCTTTGAGCTGCATAGGTCGATACCCAGCATTTCGAGGGTTGGTATTAGGCCTCAAATTTTGCTCTGAATGAATGGCCGTTTTATAAGATAGCGTTTGTATTTAACTACATTGCTTGCTGGGAGTGCAGGGTGGAATTCCTATGGGAGAAGACAGTTAATGAGATAATAATCAGGAAAGCCGACCTCTCCACATACACAGTTGCAAAGTCCTGTGTTGCCATTTTCCTGTCGTAGAGGTAGCTGGAGAATGGCCTGTTTCTGTAATGAAACTCGTTAACAGAGAGCCTGAGATCAGTCTATACGTTTTTAGTTTATGGACGAAATCGAAGTCTTCTGCCCTGGGAAATGGTATCCCATTCTTCCTGCCAATGAGCCATGGCATCCTTCCATATTCTGTGTTTAACATTGCTTTTCGATGGGCGGGACCGCTAGCTATTGGGCTTCTGGGTCGTGTGTGGACTCATTTCCTAGCGTGGCTGCCTCTTCATTCCTCTGGTGACTGACAGATGCCTTTATCCAGGAGATCTGAAGTGGGGACGTTGGTACTGTTTTCCTCAAAATTCCCTGAATTTTACCTCTTGGGTTCCTGATGGCAAATATGACAGAGAGGCTATCTGTGAAGATACAATATGTTTCTTCATTTCAGTTGACTGCATATAGGAGGGCCTGTTTCAAGACTACGGCTCGCGCCTAGAACACTGACTTCTCTTCGTGCGTATGTCCCTTTCAAGCGTCGAGAGTTTCTCCTTGTCTCTTGACAATAAAGCTGCATCCCACCTGGCCATCCAGCTTGGAGCCGTCCGTGTAGACACAAACTTCATTTGGGGCGTTCCCTCTGCCTGAAGTGAAGTTCGTGCGCGTGCACACTCCTCCTCCATAGTCCGCTGGGTCCATCTGTCGTTGCATACGTTTGCTCTCATAATCTGAAGGATGATAGTGCTTCCCTCTGTAGAACGTAATTTCTAGTAAAAGGAAGACTTTTGCCATTGTGGCTTCTTGTTCCGCTCTGTACAGCGGTAGTATACCTGCTAGCACTGCTACTGCTGTAGTCGCTGTGGTTTAGTACACCTTCGTTATTGCCAATACGAAGGGCCTTTGGATGCTGCAGTGTACACGCTTTTTCCTTGCATTCATCGAGGTGGCCCAGACCGCTGCAGCGTAAGTAACCTTTACTTCTAATACTGTGTTGTATTCAGGATATGCGGCCGGAGACCTAATCCGTGCCCTGTATACTCCTTAGATTTATTTCTTGCTATTACCTGAGTCTTCAGTCTCACATCTTGTAAGTGCGGGATCTCGGTGAGCTTTTTATCAATAGTTAATCACAGGAGTTTGAGTTCTTTTACTCTTTTTATGACCTTTCCACGCAGTTTGATCATTGGATTTCGAGTTATTGTCTGTCCTGATTTGTGAATAATTTTATTACATATAGAGGAAACATACTACTTTTTAACAGTTCTCGTTCATTAAAACTAAAAACCAAATATTTTTCATTCTGCCCATTTGCAACAGTCTGGTGCACCGACAATAAAAATGTTTCATTTCGAACAGTGTGGCCAATGCTTGCTTTCAAATCGCTGAGTTTGTTAATCACAAATTCATTAATTTCATACAAAATATGAAATAAATCAAAAAGAAATTCGAAAGTCAAAATTCAAGCTAAAGATGCCCATGTGCGGGTGGAGTCCTACGTGTATTAAAAATTGTGGCTGTAGGTGCCGTCCTTTTCCTACAGTGCGTGGAACATAAAACATGTTCTTCATTATTTAAAAGTAGAAGAGCGACAGGGAATCAGAGTAAAGTCACTTTGCTAATTTCATGATGTTATGAGAAAAAATAGGACTATGTATCATCATTAAATAGAATATGCTTATTCATTTCGTAGAAATGAAAATCATAATATATTTATTTTGACTCATCATCACCAAATGCGCGAAATCGATATTTTTTTACGGAATTTGTTTTTAGCTAACCACTGCTTTTTAAGCTCTCTAGACAAATTTTTTTTAATGTTTCCGTTGGAATTTTTCTCAAAAATTTAAATTTTCTTCAGACATATTTAAATAATATTTTTCAAAGGCTTTACTTATTTATAAATACTTCGGCTTTTCTTGTTCGTTTTTAAATGTATCATTTTACAAGCTCAAAATCTAATCCCAATTCTCTTCTGCCATCTTTTTGCTATACTATCAACTGTTTCCTTACAAATTTCCACCTTTGAAGAGATTCTTATTAAACCCAAGTTATCTTTAAAGAGAAATGTAGTGTCAGCAAAATCTAGCAAATATTTTTTGTTACTTAGTATTTATCACAATACGAAGCTAAAGTGATTGCAAACTAAACATGTTTCTGATTTCAAGTTACCAGCAACATAATATGAAACTGATGCTCGTAAAGCTAACCCTCATTTCCTTCAGAAAAGAATGTTATTACGAATGGCTCTCATAAAAAATGGATGTAATGTACCCTAAATCAGTTGGTTTTTTGTGATGGAATGACCACTATAATTAGTGACATTTATAGTGGGGCTCACTTTAGTCATTTGAATTTACTTTAGTCATTTTATAAGGTATATCTCAGGCCTTCTTCGCATTCCTTCGTGGTGTAGGGGTCTGCATGCTCGACGCGTAACCGAGAGGTCCGTGGTTCGATTCCCGGCGAAGGCGTTGCTCATTTTTCATCTTACCTGCCTCCAAATAAATAACCTAATGTCTCTACAATTTAAATCTACAGTTAGAAAATATAAAAACCTAGTAACTTCTGTTTCTTGAAGCTTCTTCTTTAGAATAGTCAGATACGATTCACTTATCGCTTAAATACAGTGGCTGACCCTTGTTTCCAGACACATATATTTTTGAAATTTAAATGCATCGATCTTGTACTAAATATTGAAATATAGACTCCACCTTTTTTACTTCCTTCCACGAAGTAAAGGAAGTATTGTAATCAAGGAAAATTTCCGGCTACCATATTTCAAAGAAAATATCCATTTTCACTACGATCGAATGCAATTTAATGTTTATGTGTGACTTATGTACGTAAGGACATAATGAAGGACTTTTTTTCCCTAAACGAATTATAGAACTGATTTAAAATAAATACAGAAGAGATTTTTTTCGTGGCGTCTGTACGTACCAGGTATGTATGTATATCGCATAATTCAAAAACTAACTTTTAAACTCAGAACCTCAGAACTGTGTGAAATCTGAATCTCAGAACTGTGAAATTTTGTATATAGGATTGCTATAGCACGTAGTTATGCACTTCCTATGCAATCGGCCTTACTAAAAGTATATTTATATACTAATTACTATACTAGCGCCCACTCTATTACTTTAATTATGTATACCCACTCAGTGAGCTCAGTTTTTGCTTCCTTGTACGAAGTAAAAAGGAAGTATTGTAATCGCAAAAAATTTCAGGTATCATATTTCAACGAAAATATCCATTTTGACCACTTTCGAATGCAATTTAACGATGTTTTTGCGTGACATCCGTACGTAAGGACAGAATAAAAGACTCTTTTTCCCCAAAAAAAGTTATAAAACTTATTTAAAATGGACTCTGAAGAGACTCTGTTTGCCACTCCTTTTCCATCTCATGGCATTGAATTGTCTGTTTAACTCGTCCATCCTCTTTTCCGTGTTCTGGGGTGTTCGGCAGTTCCTTCGCATGTGCCCTAAAGTACCACAGTTCCAGCACTTTACGTTCGGTTTCTTGTCACTAATATACCGTCTCAAGGCATTGAGTTGTCCGGTTATATCGTCTAAACGAACAGTGACTTGATCCACTGGTTGTTGAATTTGCGCAGTTCTGATTGGGCGTCGGTCTCTGCGAATTGCTTGCTGGGCTGCCTCCAATTTCATGGCATATACACCAGGGCACTTTTTAAGTATTCACATCAGGCATTTGCACCGTTTTCTGTATTTCAGGATCCCGGACGTCGTCGATGAAATATTGCAGGGAGAAGATTTCCCTTATTTCCGTCGGCGACTCCGAAAAGACGAGGTGCGACAGCCTTTCAACATCCGTGGCGAGCTCCTGGACTGTTACCGTAGGCTTCTGTTGACGGAATTTAAATTGAAGCCTGCTATAAACTTTTAAACATTTCTCCCCAGTCGAAATCTATGCTCTGGTTTTCGGGAAGAGTCTGCAGGATATCCGTTGCATCTGCTCTCAGAGAAGCGGCGAGAGACAGCCCTTAACTTGGGAATACCGTCCGTTTGCTACCGCCACTATTGAGAATCGTGTCTTACGTACTAGCCAAGAGGTCTTCCCATAATATGTGGATAACTTCAGGGAGCAACGAGAAGGTACGGATAAAAATTTAAATCCATCAGAATTGCTTCCTGCTGTCGCTATGCATTTCTTAAGGGGGCAACTTCTTTGGCGTCGGCAGCAGAACGCCTCTCTTCAATTTGCTGCTCGATTTGTTCTTGGACGGTAGAAACTCTTTCGTCAATTTGTTGCTCCACTGCAGAAACTCTTTGTTGATTATTTTCAACTTTGTCTTCAACTGTGTCTATTCTAACTTCCATAGCCTCGAATTTATTTTCTATTACGCAGGTAATTTCTCTTTTCATTTTCTCCTGACCTGCTTCAATCTTTTCTTGACCAGCTTTTATCTCCTCTTTAACGGATTCTTGGCAAGCTCTCATCTTGGAATGCAGCAAAAGTAGTGACAAACTGTCTCGGTTGTTCTTCTATAGCTCTAGTGAATGGCATTCAATCCCACTTCTGACCCCAGAATTGTTGCGTGCGTACGGGTTCGTAATGGATTGAATGCACAAGTCGTTAAAAAGTTAACAAAATTTATTCTTTACACAAGAAATAAAACAAAATACTGAAATATTCCCTCAGCGATATTCGTACAATATCACAATATCTCAAACGTTAAATAGAACTCAATTCAGAAACAGAGAAACTAATTCTATCTCCCAGCGAATTCACTACAATCAATCACAGCATTAAGTAAACAACAGTTCGCTTAAAACAGCTACAACTGAGATGAGGTGTTTTAATTCGGCTTTTATAAGCTTTTTAATTGTTCACTAGAATACTCTGGTAAAACCTATTTTCTCGGTTTTTGTGGATGGCAACAACAATTACTAGATATTTATTTATTAAATATTAAATGCACGCGCTCTTTTATTTTTACTTTTCCGACATAGCTTTCTCTTCAAAAGTCCTCTGCGTTGTACGGAAAAGTAAAGCAATTTTAATTGCAATTCTAAATAAATAGCTAAATAAATACGAAATCCGTAACAATATGGAGTTTTTAAGAAAAGGATCTTTTCTACTGCCGTTTCTGTTGTTTATCTAGGCATACCGATAATTCGCTAAAATAATTTAGAATCTTGACTTAATCTATGTTACCTAAAAGAGTATGACTCTACACAGTCTACTCTATTAGAGTGTTGATTTAACATATGCTACCTAAACGAAGGAGACACTACGCTCAATCAAGAGCATATTAACACATGGGTTGTAGTTAAAAGAGGCTTAATGCAATAGAAAATTGGATTCTTCACATTCGCTCGTCAGTATCACGCATTTTGTCTATCTTTCCAAGACAATGACGATAAGCACGAACAAAGACAAGTGGCATAGACCGCTGCACTTACTAATTTTCGGTAAATGACTGCGATCTTCGAGGAGAAGTATTTTCAATGAATTTGTGTTCTTTTAAAATCGGGTTAATTTAATAACTAGAAAAAGCTTGTCAGTAATAATTACTTGAAAGATCACAGTAACCATTTCATTACACACCTCACTAATTCAAGCAATAAAATTGTTTTCTAAAATTCTTTCAGCTGGAAAAATTCTTCAGAATTTTGCTGGTCACGCTCACTGGACATATCTAAGTGTTTTGGAAACGTGACAACGAAGATCAGGTTATATATGATCGGATAGTATTTCTGATCCCTTTCTAATTTTCGTAAGAGCATATACATTAAGAACCTGTTCAATAATTCTGCATTATTACAGTCACCAAAACCTAGCCATCACATAATATATGACTGATATGCATGGGGAATGAACAGAGCCTCCTTGCTGAAAATTTGTAAAACATTACATGAAAAATGTTAGCTTTTATTAATTTATTTTAACATGAAATTTGATTTTGGTTTAAATATAAATTTTACTACAATTATGCTTCATGTGCCTATAGCCTTGTTTTTTGAATGTGTATTACAATATTCTAAATCTGTCTCTTTTTTAAGTGGTGGTGTTCTGACTCCTGGTGTGGCTTTTCAGTTCACTACTCTTTCTGAAAGACTGAAAAAGAGAGGCATCACTTTTGAATTTGAAGATGATTTTTAAATTCCGCTCTCGATCACAAATATTTTAATTTTTTTACTAAAAAACTTTATAGCTGAAAAACAAGCTTTTTTAAATAAATTTTGCTTATTTGTGGTTTTTGTAAATATATTTGAAATAATCGTTTTGTAAGGTTTCTTGAATTTTATTTTGAATTATTCATAGTGTAAATCTTTCTTTAAAGAAATAAAGATAATTCATTCTATCGTATTATTTAAATTATGCTAGTCCAAGTAGATATTTAACAAGTTATTTTTTTTAATTATTCTGAGCTTCTTGAACTGGACATTAAAAACCTGAAATAATTTATCCCTGAATTACGAAATACGTCTGCACCAATTAAAATTATTCTTTTGTTAAACTTTTATATAGTTATTTTAAACTTATTCCATTTGCACCGATAATGACCAAATAATGGCACAACAATCTATGAGTTTACACTTTATGTAATACTCTTATTTTACTTAATATCAAGTTTCTGTAAAAAAAAAACTCAGACAAACTGAACTTGAACAACCTACATAGGGGTCAACCAATAAATCATCACTAGAAGACAGTGCAGTAATTTTTAAATATGCATTTTAATTAATTTTAAATTAAAATGCAATGGTACCAGTAATTATCCCCATATCTGTTCGTCATTATCATCTGACACCTACAAGAAGATTATCAACTCATAGTTCATTAATGTTCGGCATGGCAGTGAACTTGGACAAATGCTTAAACAGTTATAATTAAATCACTGGATGCCTGGATGCCTATTCGGGGCTTTTGGTCACCATTGCTTGTCACTGATCGTTAAGATTGCTGGTTTGTCTTTGACCATTAAGGTCTAAATTTAAATTAAATCGAAGCGCACTACAGAATTTCAAGTTCGTTAACTGGGTTGTCAAAAATTATCTACAGATTAGAAGACAATATAGGAAATTTAGATGGGTGTGAAAAGTAAAAATTAAGTTGAAACGCTCCAATTCTTTTCTGTGGCGTAGGTCACTAATCATCGATAGACTGAAGGTTACTTGGAGTCCAATAGTGTGCCACCAGTGTTGTAAATTTAAATATATTCAAAATGAAATGGAAATGGAGCCCAATGGCACATTTGAAGAGTGTTGTTTGTTGTTCACCGGGGACCCAGAAGATTAGGATCACTTAGGTCAACCAATAGATCACCGGCATGGGAACGAGTAGTGAATTTAGATAAGTATTTAATTAAAATTAAATAGGTGCTTATCAAATGTATTGGTCGCTAGTGTCCCACAAGTTGAGAGTAACTTTGGGCCAATGCACTGGACATTCAAGTCGCATTGTGTAGTAAATTTATATCAATACTTAAAATTGAAATTAAAACAAAGCACACTTATGCCAATCAAAACTATTAGCTACCAGTGATTATGAATGTTCAACAAAATCTTCAGGCTGAGGGTCATTTGGAGTCAATCCATACATAATCGATATTAAGCAGTTGTGGTATAATGGCCGAAATCTCTGCACAAACCCCGGTTGTAAATACAGGATTGAAATGAACTTCTAACTTAAGTTTCAACAATAACAGAATTTTAATAAAAAATATTAACAATTTCGATTTATAACAATGTGGGACTTGGATGCATTCAGTCCCTTAATTTCAGAAATTTGTTAAATAGGAATATGCGCGATCAACAGCATACACGGGGAGTCATAGTTCTAACGGGTCAAAATGCCCGTAGTCCCAGCAGGAAGGTCCTGGCTCTTCTCAGAAAACCACATTCCTTTCTCGCTGACAAACCTTTTCTAACTCACGAATGTCGCATAACTCACGGGTAACTCCGCTGAACTCCGGGGAGGGGGATCCTACATTCGAACATAACAAAAATGTCCACATTCCGACCCTGACGAAAGATTTCTTTTCTCTCTCGAACCGTTGGAGTGACCTTTGAGGGTGAAACCAGAATCATTAACAAAGGGACCTCGTTGCGACAGGATTTTTCTTCTGATATGAAAAAGGCACCATTACATTCGTAATTCGGTTCTCCTGGACGACCAGACAAAGAACATCTATGCGATCGTATCATGCAGTGCAGTATATATATATGATTACATTGAAATAATTAAATATAAGAACATTGGGTCATTTCAAGGGTATTGGTCACTGCAGAGCTAATGATTGCAGAGCTATTGTCTAATGTTACTTTCCTTCAAGTCACTGTCATGGGGCAATGCAATAAATTTAGATAGATATTTAATATAAAATTTAGCTCAATAACCCAACGCCTGGTTTTCATGATAACATCTTGGCAATTTGTCCGCTGTGTTTGTCCATTCTCACGAAATCAATGGTGATTTGACGTTTGTTGATCAAATGAAGTCAACCAATGAGGAAACATGCTGTTCCAATGTAGTGAGTATAATACATTTTAGATCAAAATTATATGAAATATTTAGTCATCAGTTACCTACAGGTCGATGGGCTCTGTTCAATGACTAAGAAATAAATGGTCATCGTGCCAAAGAATTGCAAGTATGTGGCTAGGCATTATATTTAGATGCATTTATAATTAAAATTTAAATGAAAAGTACCTTTATCACCAAGTTACACCACTATCCTACAGCTTGAAGGGGAAGTCTCCCCAGAGATGACCTGTATTAAGGCAGAAAGGAAAGAGAATTTTAAAATAAGTCTGAACCGAAGGATACGATGGATAAGCCATTGAGCACTGGTACCTATGCCGACATTCTCTACGACTTACGATTACTGGCGATCAACTCATAAGGTTACTAGACTGAGATAAATTGTTAGAATTAAACTAAACTCAAGGGCACTTTTGGCCGGAGTTGAACAGTAGTGATGACTGTCAAACCGATAGAAACACTAATCGTCAAGGTCACTGTATAAGGTATTTCTCCCGCCTTCTTAGCATGCCTTCGTGGTGTAATGGTCAGCACACTCCGCGCATATTCGAGAGGTCCAGGTTCGATTCCCTGCGAAGACATTGCTCATTTTTTATATCTTCTGCTTCAGAAACCCTAATGATTCTACAACTGGTAACTCATGTGTTTTTATTCACTCGTTCTAGGCCGATATACCTTTGTAGCAGTGGTAGTACTTACCGAAGCAGTGGATAATAGATACTTGGTAGCGTTACGTAAAGTCATACGATGCTCCAAAAAAATTTTAAAAGACTTTGCTAAAGATAATTCTAATGTCGAGAAAGTACATTAATTACTAAACATGCCTTCATAAAAATACATAAGGAGTAATAAAATAGTTAAATAAATTATATAATTATTTTAACCGAAAATTGTAAAATATATTTGTATACGATCTTTTATTGCATTAAACATTTTAAATAATTTAACAGTACGCAAATATGAATAAATTATGTTTAGAACTGGAAAAGGATTTTAGCAAAGTGACGGAAAGGGACTCGTTGTGTATCCATAGTTCAGCGTATTTACCGAAATTCACCTCGACTGTACAATCATTGCAATAAATTTATTGTAAATCCGCAATTTTTCCCGTTAATTTTTGGCTTTTTCTTCATTTAAGCAACCGTTTCAACAATAATTAGAGAAGCTGAGTTTGATAAAATCGAGCAACTAACGGTTAGTTTTAGAAAATGAATTCATGAATCAAGTGTTTAATGAAGTAACTCAGTAAGCTCAGCAACAGGCAGTAGAATAAGAAGGATTAGTTTCCTAATATTTTCACTTACAAGTAAATTTTTAACCCGTATTCGAAAACATTTGAGGAAATGTGACTTTGGGTACGCGTACCTGTTAAGTACAATCGGATTTTTGGACGAATCAGATGACTTCAGCTTCTGTTCCTCTAAGCAAGCATTCCTTCCTTGCTTATATCTTGCCTAGTTGCAGCGTATCGCATTTAGGTTGAGAACAGTACTAATGACAATAATTATTCCAGATCAAACACAGTTGATCGTTTCTTATCAAGAACAAATTATCTGAACAAATACTAAACAATGACGAACACGCAAACCGTCAATTTGATTTTCAAAGATATTTTGAGTTAACCTCTGATACAGAATTAATAATCAAAGATTCTAGAAGCATTACTTTAATATTTTCTATTACTTACACCTAAACAACAAAGCCTGGAGTAAGTGAGTAAGATTTATGTTAATTATCACACATTACTGTCATTTGATCTACACTATCGTACTTGGCAGTTACGCAGATCACTACGCAGCTTTGAAAATAACGTTAGAGAGGCGTAAGCCTTTTCTTCAGCCGAGTTGGTCATGCAGATTAGTTTGGGTTGAGTGAACGGTTCTTTGGCTTTTGTACTTGTGAAAGAGTTAAGTTACTTTGAATTTTAGCTAATATTTTATGCTAAAATTCAAAATATGCTTATAATTTTAGCTAACATTTACTCGCATGTTTCAGAGATAAATATTGTAAGCATATAACGAGGTTCTGTTAAGTTAAAAGTTTTAAATAAAGAGGTTTGTTTAAACCTTGTTTTTAATCCGCAGATGCTTTCATAGAAGGACCAGTAAATCGTCTGATAATCTCAATAGGAACCAAGTAAGTTAAATAAATTAGTTGTAGCCTAAAAGTGATATACTGAATCATGAATTCGGTCTGGAAGAAATTAGTGGCCAAATCGTGTTGCAGGCGAAGATTTTGAGAGCTTTTACGCTAAAAATTTTGTAAACTATGATGCAGTATTAGCGAAACAATTGTCACTGTTGGCTGAAACTGAAACTTTCATTAATTATGATTGTATGTCCAGAGGGAATCACAAACTAGAAAGCTAACAATGAAAGCGCGGAAGAATTCAAAAGGATCATGAAAATGAGTTCAAAAAGAAAGAACTTGAAAACTTCAGAAAGATAAAACTCTTCTACTGCAGAGGTAGAAAGAAGAGATAACGCTTGTTCTTTAGTCCACGAAATTTGTTCAAAAAGGATCTTCAAAGTTTCTTGTGATAATGCCCCCCCCGCATAAATTAATATCACCTCGCATAAACTAGCAACAAGCTACAAAGTATTTTCAGTGCCAATGCCACGTATCACTTTAGAAATATTATAAAGCACAAACAACAACAAGTCTATTGATCAAATTTTGAGTGAATGAAACGGGGTTCGATGATTCTCAAGCAGGACTAAGAAACAAGAAAGAGATTAAAAGAATGTTCCCAGAGTGGCATCTGATGCTTTCACGGAAGGGAATTTCTCATCCAAATAGTTATGTATCTTCTTCTCCGCTTCCTCATAACTTTCCCTTTATGTCCTCCACTCTCTTTCCCACGGGTAGGGTAAAATCATAACAAATTTTCGCTCATTTTATTTATTTGTAATTGCGTTTGGCCTTTATTCTTGGGCTTATGTTATAAACTTATAACACTACACTTGATTTCGTAAAGCTAATTAAGTCCCATAACCTAAGTAAGAGACGTGAAGCGAGTTATCGCTATGTCTGAGAACAATGACGAAGCCTTAACAAGGTTAAAATAACCTTTCTATATAAACAAAACTAGGACAGAAAGACATTCCGTTGTGATACAAATAACCATAACATATGCTGATACAAATAAAAGGAACAGTCTAATTTAAATCAAATTATTGAAGAGTAATCAAGGAC
This sequence comes from Stegodyphus mimosarum, assembly GCA_000611955.2. Lineage (NCBI taxonomy): Eukaryota > Metazoa > Arthropoda > Arachnida > Araneae > Eresidae > Stegodyphus > Stegodyphus mimosarum. The sequence goes on from KK113510.1 coordinate 123,861, forward strand.
ACCACAATTAAATACCATACTAGAAGATAGCTCGCTACTGCCAGCAGCTAATCCTGTAGAGCGCAGCGGTATCAGGAAATCTCTCTATCTCAAATACAAAAATCTGATTTTAAAGACTCCTCACTGATTCGGATTCTAGCGAGGAATACGAAATGGAGAAGTTATAGTAAAGACTGAATACATAATAATTGGTAAATTAGCATAAAATTATATACATTTGTCCTACTAGAATTGAAGTCATCGCAACAAAGGTCGTTAAAGACCTTGCTAAGATTTTTAACTTTAAATCTATGACATGAGCCAACTTTTATTATCATGAAGTTAAATGTCTAAAAATGATTTAAATTTTTACAAAACTTTGAATTTCCATGGATAAAACTTCAGGTTATCAAGATTTAGCGCATATCTTCTCTCCTTCCAGGTATTTGGAAAGAAAAATAATTTAGCAGATATTTAACATATACACTTTTCACTTGCCATTTAATTCTGCATAAAAAACTTTTTAACATTTTGTTTCCTTTAAATTCAACTTCTCAGCCCAGCTCTCTAGTATTGCGTAGGTACGTTTCGTAATAGATTGAATGCACAAGTCCGATAAAAATTTTAAAAATTTATTCTTATCACAAAAAATAAAACAAAATGTTGAAATTTTCCACCAACGATATTCGTAAAATATAACACAGTACATCACATTTTAAGCTACTAAAACGTTAAATAAAACGTAATCCAAAGCGTAGAGACGAATTCGCTACGGTCAACAATAACAACTAAGTAAGAAACTGAACTGAGTTCCATGTTCCATGTTCCACTTTATGCCGCGATTAGCACCTATGATTACGTGCTGTGTTCCGGCTGTCATAAGGTAGTTGCTTCTAGGAGCGCTGAAAGTAAAGAATTACATGAGCTGGGCGGTACAGGATAGCGAAGGTGTAGGAGGGGGGTGTGACCAACGTCACGTGAGCACGAGAAGACAGTGCAGTGTACATAATATGCGAGAAATACAAAATACAATTGAAAATATAAGTCTAAGAATGCAAAATGATAATTATAAGATAACTTCTTGATTAAATAATCACTATTTACATATGTACAAAGTCTCAGGAAAGTATTAGCAGTTCAGGAGATTAGAACTAAGTCATACGACACAGGTCACGTGGGAGGTCACCCTCCCAAGTCCTGGCTCTGCTGAATGCTGCTGCATTTGTGTAGTTAGAATATGTGCAGTCAGACTTTGAGAAAAACAAACAACTATTTAAGTTGGGAAGTTCTGATTGCTATCTAGCATGAATGCAGCGAAAGGACGGAGATGTCTATATTCGTCCAGTATTTCATATTGAAACAAGTTGAATTTATCTAAATGCTCACAGTCTTTAGCTTTTCTGAAGAAGTTCTTGTTAGTTTTACGAAGGAAATTGTCCATGGTCTCAATTTTAAGGTCCGTGTGTAAAACATCATTGCGTACAAAGTAATGAGCGTTGGTAATGAGTCTTAAGAAGCGATTTTGAATTACTTGTAGCTCCTTTAGATCAGACGCTGACACAGTGGCCCAGGCTGGTGAGGCATAGGTCATTATTGGTCGTAAAATCGACAGATAGATGAGTCTCTTTTTCTCTAAGCTAAGTTTGGAGAAGCGTCCTAACATGGGATATAGGCTTTTCATGACATAGATCGTTTTTTTGTCTGACATGATTAATATGATTTGTTCAAGTCATTTTGCTGTTTAAAATCACACCAAGGTATTTTGCTTGAGTAACAATAGGGATAGGTTCGCTGAAAAGATTAAGCTGATTTTTGAGTTTAACTGAACTGAGTTCAGTTCCAAGTTCCACTTATGCCGAGATTATCAAGCATTCTGCTTGATGTGTTCCGGCTGTCATCAGATGTTTGCACTGTGGGCGCTGAAGAGAGAATTTGTCCGAAGCGTGAGTCCAAAAGGGCAGGAGCTAATGGTGAAGGGGCGTGACCAGTTGTCACGTGGGCTGGAAGCTGACTTATCATTGGTTGCGAATCTTCTAAAGAATACTTCCCCAAAGTTGCAATTAAATAAAATATAAAACATACATGAAAGTAGAAATAGTAAAATAATTGCATAAACCAGTCCTCTATATTATTTACATATGTACATTAGTCCAAGTCCATCAGGAGATAAACACAAGACATGGAAAGATTAGCCTGTAGGTCACATGGGTAGTCACTCACCCAAGTTCAGGCTCAGACGCTTGCTGTTTGAGTTTGGATCTCTGAAATACTATCGAGATCAATATTTAATAATCTCTAATTAAGTGGGAAAGTCTTGATTTTCCTTAATCAGGTAAGCAGCGTAAGGCCTGAGAAACCTATCTTCAGCAAGTATCTCGTAGTGAAACAAGTTAAAGTTCATGAGATGTTCACAATTTAACGCACCTTTGAAGAAACTTGCATTAATCTTGCGAATAAATTGATTTAGTGGTTCAATTTTCATATCTTATGCAATACTTCGTTTCTGACATAATAGTGGGCATGTGTGCTAATCCTAAGAAACTTGTTCTGCACTTTTTGAAGTTTCTCTATATCTTTTTCACTGGCGGTAGCCCAGGCTGGCGCCGCATATGTCATAACTGGTCTGATGGTACTAAGATAAATTAGTCTTTTCTTATACAGATCCAGTTTCGAAAATTTTCCGATAATTGGGTAAAGACATTCCATGACTCTTAGCGCATGGCTACGAGTATTCTCAATATGTGGAGTCCACGTGAGTCTATTATTGATAGTTATGCCAAGATATTTAGCTTTGTTGACAATTGGCACGGGTTCGTTAAACAGTAATAGCTCCATTTTAAGGCGGGCATTCTTCTTTCTTTTCCTGACAATAAGGAGTTGCGATTTTTGTGCATTAATCCGCACTTTCCAACGTTTGCACCAGTTTTCAATGTAAGGGACGTTTTCCTGTAGTTTTTTGATTGCATGATTAACATTCGCTGACTTCACTGCAACAGCAGTGTCGTCAGCATAGCATGCAAGTATTGCATTACTATTGTAGTGGATTTTCGGGAAATCTGCCACGTAGAACAAGTAAAGTATCGGACCTAAAACCGATCCCTGAGGAATGCCACTCAGCATGATTCTTTTAGTAGAGAGAGAGTTTCCAACGGAGACTTTGAAAGTTCTGTTTGAAATGAAAGAAAGTAGCACAAGGATGAGTTCTCTTTCAAAATCAAGATCAATCAATTTGCAAATTAGCCCCTCATGCCAAACGCGGTCGAAAGCTTTCGCCACGTCTAGCATGAGGATAGCTGTGTTTAAATTGTTATGAAGTGCTTGTCCCACAAAGTCAGTAATTCTTACTAATTGCTTGGTGGTTGATAGATGTTGACGGAATCCAAATTGCTCCGGTGGTAGCTTTTGGAGGTGCACTTTCATACGGGCAAGTAGAATTCTTTCGTAAAGTTTAGATAGTCCAGGCAGCAGGCTAATAGGTCGAAAACCATCTGTTTGCATATGATTTTTTCCTGGTTTGGGGATCATTATAATTTTGGCAGTCTTCCATTGCTGTGGGAAATAAGACTGAGTCATGCAAGCGTTAAAGATAGAAGTAATCTTGCATATAACGTTGATAGGCAAGTTTTTCATGGCAGTGTTTGTGATGCCGTCAAGCCCTGGGGCTTTTTTGGTCTTTAATTTTTTAATGAGAGACTGAACTTCGGATGGAGTTGCAAGCTTTATTAAATTATTAGCTGTATGTGAATTAAGCCAGTTCTTCACTTTGGAGAGAGTCTGCAGTTCAAAATTAGCATCAATGGGCCAGCAATTTGGCGAAAATTGATGTTCTAGGTGAGAAGCAAACATAACTGCCTTTTCTTGGTCTGAAGTCGCAACCTTATTATTGAAGTGCAGCGGTCGGTTACTGGTGTACGTAGTTTTTAAATTTTTGATAAAATTCCAAAATGTACCATTTTTGGCATCTAAATTCAGCATTTTTTCTTGCCATAACTCCTCCTTATGTTGTTTTATAAGTTTCTGTATTTCTTTACTGAGCTTATTAATTTCTCTCTTGATTGGTGGAGACCAGGTCACGTGATATCGTTTTCTTAGCCTATTTCGCTGCTGCATTAGCAAACGAATATTTGAGGGTAATTTATAAAGTTTATCTCCATCAGTAATTATTTCACTTGCCTCTACAGTGGCAGTTTTAATTTTACTGGTTAATGAAGTGATTTCATTTTCAATATCAGTAACAGTTCTTAGGCTTTTTTGAGGGAAAGTCCAGTCTTTCAACAAATTTTCAAAAAGCTTCCAGTCTGTATATGTTCTGGTCGTATTAGTGGAGGGTTTAGGAATTCCTAACGTAGCAATTACAGGTAGATGGTCAGAATCAAGTTCGTGGATTACATCTAATGCCATTGGAACCGTTGTAGTCGTTAGAGCGATATCTAGAATGTCCGATTTTTCTAGCCGGCCCGGTCGATATGTATATTCACTTGGGGAGTGCAATACTACAGGGTGATTTGTGACATATTCATGTAAAATTTTTCCATTGGTATTGCCTTTTCTACAATTCCATGCTGTATGCTTGGAATTAAAGTCCCCAGCAGCAATCGTAGGGAAATCCTCAGGCAATATAGAGTCTAAGAAAGTTTCAGAGAGTCGATTTCGTGGTGGGTTATACACTGCACAGAAATTTATGTCACCATACACTGGTAAAGTAATTTGAACAGTTACACTTTCACAATTAAAATCCGTGCATGATTTAATGAGACACGACGGGTATTTTCTCTTCACATAAATCATAACACCCCCTCCTCTATGGGTGGTACGGTCACATTTGTATGAAACATAGTTCGGAATTTTTAGACGATGGCATGGTTTGGCATGAGTCTCAGTTATCATGCCAATGTCAATATCGTGATCAATACAAAATTGTTGGAATTCACTAATTCGATTTTGGAGGCCATTGGCGTTCCAGAAAACGAAACGGATAGTTGTCAGCCGTCTAGTGTAATTATCCATGAATTTGGGAGTCCGGATTTCGTTCCTGATGTGTAGTTGAGCTTTCATCAATTAATTTCTTGCAGAGAAAAGGAATTCCAGATTCCTTAACGAAGGAGACCAACATACTTAGCTGTTGGAACATTTGCTTGGCCTCTGTCATCATTCTCATAGATTCCGGAGCGAGTCCAGTAGTTAATGCCTGAGCATATGTTTTATTCGTCACTATACGTTCATTGAAGGTTTTGGCTTTGGGAGTCACTTTTTTCTGTGGAAATTTCTCACAACCTCTATAGTTGGCTGTGTGACCAACTTGTAAACAGTTGGCACATTTCGGTGGTTCAGATTTATCTCTTAAACATTTGAAAGTTTCGTGCGCCTCCGCACATCGAACACAACGCGGCTCATGATTGCAGTTAGCTTGCGAGTGGTAGAACCCTTGGCAGCGATAACACTGTAAGGGTCCCGCTCTGCCATTGTAATCCTCAACTTTGATCTTCATTCCCATAAGAAAAGATTCATGATGGATTCTCTTATTTTTGTCATTTCTCACAAGAGTAATGAGAAAGAGGGGGAGGTTGATTACATCACCATTTCTTCGTCTTTTCAATTGGTTAACACGGATGACGTCATAATTTTTGGCAACTAATTCTTCAGCAATTTCATTAATGTCCATGTAGGCCGGTAAATGCCGAATCACCACTTTTAAATGTTTGGATTCGGGTAGCTCAAAACAGTGAAAACTCACATTTTCATCTTTCAGAATTTTTTGGACTTGTCTAAAAATAGTCGGTAGTTTTACCAATATCTTAAATCCGTCCTGGATTTGCTGACCGAAGTAGTCACTTTCAGAGTGCAGTCCGTGCTTTTTTAAGAGCGCTCTAGCTTTATTCCAGTTGAAGTTGGTATCTTTTACGATGAAGGGCGGAAGACGTCCTCCCTTCTTGTTAGGATTTACTAATTCCGGTAAAATTCCGTCAATTTTTCCATCCTCAGTGGGTGCCGTTTCCATGGATTCTGGTTCAGCAATGCTGGGATCATCTCTGGGCGAATCAGGATTCGTTGCGGCTGCTTGGGGTAGTGCCGGCTTCCTGATAGGCTTCTTTCGGGGTCTCCGGGTGACATCTCCTCGGGGAGCGCCGTCGTCAGAGTCTGAACTGGCATCTAGGGCTTTATATTTCGTACAGTCTTCTTCAGATTTTGCTGGGCTCTCCGCTCTTCTGACATTAGCTTTAATATTCGGAAGGGGAGGAAAAGCATCATTTTTCATTCTATGTTCTGGTGGGTGAACTGTAGCGAGAGTAGAAGAATCATTAGAGTCTTCCTCTGGTTTGCCATCTTTTAGTGGTCTGCATTCCTCGTTGGCAAGCACCCTAAATTTGCAGAACAGGGCCAGGTCACGAGCTTCTCTTTCAGTCAGATATCCTCTATCTTCCTGAATCATCTGTAGGTTCGTTATTTCCAAACCTATGAAGTCGAAAAATCGATCCATAGTTGGGAAAACAAAATAAAATAAAACAGTATGTCGCAAGGCCTTTTTACAGCAAACTGATGAACATAGTTCAACGAATGCCAACCTTTTCTTTTTTTATATAGTACTAGTAAAATCAGATAGTAAAACGCTTTGCAATCAAAGTACAATAGCCTTACACACACAACACAAATGCGGCTTTTTGAAATCTGTTCAGCAAAATACTGTTACGGATTTTTCAAAAACCATTATAACTCAAAAGCAAAATACTCGCCATTTCGTTACGAATCTATGAACTGAGATGGTTTTCTAAGGTTTTTATGAGCTTTTCAATCTCTCACGAGAAGCTTCTCGTAATTTGTCGAAGTTTCTGGAAAGCAAAAGAGTAGCATTACAGTTACAGCCAACAACAATTGCATTATTTCAATTTAAATATAAATTACGAGATCTCTATTTATTAAATTCGCGTGCTCCTGCATTTTTACGTTTTGGGCGTAGCTTTCTCTTAAAACTGGTCGCGTGCTGCATTACAAGGAGAAATAAAAGAATTTTAATTACAATTCTACCAAAAATAGCTAACTAAATACGAAATCCGTAACATTGCTCCCTTTCCAAGGACTGCACGTCCCGGCAGTACCATCTCTGGACAGGAAGCCAAATTTACAACTAAAGCATCAACAAACATTACATTACAATAACAAACAACATAAATAATAATTGCAATAAGTAACTTAAAACAAATCATATACTATCAAATTTAGAAAAAAGAAAGGACCATGATCTTATACTACTTCCATTATGTACACTATGTGCTGTAGCCATAGTAATGAGCAACCTGTCGTAATGAAAGATTTGCGGCTTAAAGTTCTATGACTTACGGATCCAAGCCACGACGTCATTCAGTCAGTTTAGGACTGCATACAGACCATTCCAAGGTGACTGTAGTTTTGGACAGAGTTCTTTCCGTCGAGTTGGCTTTCACAACCACACCTTGTATCCCTCGTTGAATCGATGTCCAGTAGCTCTCGTATCGTATCGGGTCTTCATCTTCTCTGTAGCCACGTTGCCTCTCTCGTATGCAAAATTGTGCATCACTTCAAACCAGGCACGGAGATCATGGATATATTCCTGAGGCTATTAAGGTGTTTAGGAGTTAACATAGCACATTTTATTTGATCACCATTTTCATCCATTCATTTCATTCTTAATAACGCGTCGACCACGGTATTTTTCTTGCCGGGAGTGTGCTTAATTATTAAGTTGCATTCTTGTAACTTTTAAGGCTCATCTAATTAATCTTGGAGTTAAATTTTTTTCCGAATACAGTCTTCCTACGGCCGCATGGTCTGAATAAACAGTAGCGGCTGCTTTTCCAAAATAAACTCTGAACTCCTGAACTACCATTAACACGGCTAACAGCGTAATCTGAAGCATCTGCCGAGATCTCCAAGTTCCAGTCCCCTTCCGGGAATTTTAACACTGGGGCATTAATTAGAGCTGTCTTTATTGTTCAAAAGTCATGTTTGCCTTCGCTATCCACGCAAACTTCGATTTCTTCCATTTTAAAACTAATAGAGGTTCAACAATATCGGCAAAACTTTGGATAAAAGAACGGTATTACGAGCGCATGCCAAGAAAAGATGACAGTTTCTTTGCCGTATTTGACGGAGGATAATTTTATAGCTATTATTTTAGAATCCTCAGTCTCGATACCCTTAGCTGAAATTTTGTATTCAAGATACCTCAGTTCTTTAGATGAAAACTTACATTTCACAGATTTAACCGTAACCCTGCTTCTTTTAATAATGAAAAACGTTCATGGAGATCTTCCACATGTTCCTCAATAGTGTCACTTGTCACAATTATATCATCCAAGTAAATTAAAGTGGACTTTTCGAGGACAGGACGTAGAATAATGTCCATAGCGCGTTTAAAAGTTGAGGAGGCCCAGCAATGTCCAAACAGTATATGTAAAAACGCATAAGTGTCCTATTTTGTAATACACGCCGTCTTATTCACCTCTTTTTTAATGGCTTTTTGAAAGTAGCCTGAAGTAAGATCAAGAGTAGTCATAAATTTTGTAGACCTAATTTTTTGTATTATTTCTTCAATTACCGGTAAAGGGTAAACAGGAAATTTAGTCATGCTATTTAGTTTTCTATAATCAATGGCAAAACGCCAAGCTTTTGGATCCGAGGCGGGGGGCAAATTATTCTTTCTGCATAACACAACTGGGTTAGCATATTCAGTATTGACTGAAGTTATTATTTTATTTCTTAACATTTCTTCTATTCGGTGTTCCATTATCGATTCCTTTCCCTTATCATAACGGTAAGGTTTCGCTTTACACGGTTCGCTTGATTTTAATTGGATAGCATAGGTAACTGTCTGTGTATTTCCGAGCTTGTCAGAAAATAATGTGGAAAATTTACCTTCAAGTTCTTCCAGCTTGACTCTTTCAGCTTGCTTTAGTTGCTGGAAGTCGACTTCTGATACATTTTGCTCTTCAACCATTTTTGGCATCATATCCAGAACAATGGAATTTTCCGAAAATTTATTGTGGCGTTCGCCGCCCCTAGGAACTCAGTACCTAAAATGACTTTGTAATGACTTGTAAATTTTTAACAACAAAAAAACAGAACTTTCAAAACTTCGCTTTCTACGAGCTCCGGTGTCCAAGAGTGCTTCTGCGGGTTCGTTGTACAAAAGAATTTAGATTACAGTGTCTGAAGTTCTTCACGGCCACGGTATTTAAATGCACCCTTAGAGGGATTTTGCGATGCACATGGGGTCTGGATCCTAAATTTCGTCCCTCTATTCGTTTAAAGAATTTGTCTTCTTTCCTACTATTCTACATACACTGGCGGTCTTTATCGAACTCGTTTTCGCGTTCCCGTTTTCTTCCTTACTCGTTGACGGCTTGGCTGAAAAACGTTTTCCTCCGTTGTATTTATTTCCTTCCAACGGTTCTCCTGGCCGGCTGTCGGGAGAAATGTTGTTTGTAACCCTGGGTAGGAAATCTGGAGCTTTCTGCTATCCTCCGTTTCTGGAATATCACGGCTAATTCAAATAGCTCTTGAAGCGTTCGTGGGTTTCTTAGTTCCATGAAATCTTGAACTCCGGGTAATAGCCTTAATAATATAATCTCAATGATTTCATTATCCGGCTTCCTTCCGTACAACATGTTTACAATCTTGACTTTATGTAGAATAAACTCGGTGAAATCCTCAGTTTTCCGTTGATAAGAGCTGCACATTTCGGGTTCGAGCTTCTTACTATCATTAGCTATCGGGAAGGCCTTTAAGAGTGCCGCTTTAAAATTTTCAAATTGTAGGTGAGGCTTCCCACTTACAATTTTGGGTACAGGGTACAACTGGAAGTGATTGTCAAAGGCTTCCGGGAATGAGTTGACGGAGTTCTTGCCGTCAAATACCACTGCTGGTTTGATGCACGCTCTCATAACCTGTATTCGGAAACCAAATCCATCCAAAGGGCTTGTCACATCGGTCCTGCGACTTCTGCATCTTGTGGGGATGATTGTTCGTTCTGATCGTTAGCCATCTGATTTGAGTAGAACTTCTGGCGTCAAATTTAAGACTCTGGTCTATCTTCTGAAGTAACAGCTGAAATACATGTAGAAACCACACAGGAGAAGAGAACAACGAACCCTTTATTAACTCTTTTAAAATTCCCAGTGCGTCGACCTGACGCTAACACACTACGCCTCACTCGGGTGGTAACTCAAATAACAAGAACTAAACAAATTTCGAAGGTAGTAATAATTAGTAGAATTACGTTACAGGGTTCAGAATATCCTGCTTCCTCAAACAGAGTCGAAAATCTAGTGGCAGCAAGGTAACAGCTGTTACGTCATGTCAACCAGCAATAAATGCCAAGCAGAAGCTCACGCTACAAAAGTATAGTGTTCTCCCCACTCTCTAACTTCCCATCTAGAACTCAGTATTTAAACCTTTTCTCCTCAAGGTAGAATTTGCATTACTTCACTCGCGCTACCAAATTTAAATATTCTGGCATAGACAATTAGGAGCAATGAAGGCTTATAGCAAAGTAACGTAAAATTAAATTAAATTGGTTATTTAAATAAATATAAATCCCTGCAACTAGATTTGATAATTAGATGAACGAAAAGCCCTTTTAGTACTATATTCATGGGATATTTACCTGTTTGAATATTTTCTTGTATAATGAAATGTTTCGTTTTGAATAAAAAGCTATTGTAAATCAACAAAATCTTTTACTACAATCTTTGCCTTCAAATTAGCAATTTGTTGTTTAATATTGAACGAATAGTTGTGGGTACATAAATCAGTGAATCGAAAACAGGGCTATAAAATCTAAATTACAGGAAATGTACTCGTATATTTAATGCATTCTCTTTCGCCATTACTTCCCCATTGACAAAGTATAGTTTTATTCAATCTTTAAACTTAAAACAACGTTCTTTCACTGCATAATTTCAGTGTATAATTTAAATAAATATGTTAAGTATCTTAAATATTTCTGCATTACGTAAACGTACTCTGTTGCTCTCTTAACAGCTTAAGTTTAAATTTAATACAGTTTTACACACTTTCTCATGCAAAAGCATAAGAAATTTGCATGAATTAATAATTCTAGTTCATAAAATAATTATTATTACCAAAGTTGAATACGCTGTACTATAACCTTTATAGCAATGTTTACGTACTATTAGTAGCTCATACGGTAAACTGAATGAAAGTCAGCTGTTTATGTGACAAACTCCATAAATTCCACATTTGAGCAACACATACGGAAAATAAACACTTATTTTATACTGATGAGAATGATAGCAGTAATAGTTAATATATAATAATTAAAGTGAAATTTAAAAAATATCAACAATATTAAGAATGAAACGATTATCGTGGAGACAAATAGATGCATGAACTTTATAGAAGCGCGAGAAAGTCACTGAAGATTCTTTGCTATCCACATAATTCTGCAATTATAGAATGAAATCCGAGACATTTTAACTAGGTTATTTGGAATTATTTTAATATGATTTTACAGAGCAAAGGTGAAGATTCCGAAAATATGATTTAAGGTAAAGATGAGGTAACATGAGATGCACGCTTTCTTGCTAGTCTCATTTAACCTAAGTATGAAAACAGAAAGTAGTTCTAGTTACCCGAAATGAGATATCCGAAGTTTTAGTTACATGGATTATTTAGTATTCATAAATTATCTGAAATTAATTTCTTTTTTGCATGATTCCAGTTTTTGCTTTGATTAAATTGATATAAAGATATGACATTTTACAATGGGTACTTAATTTAATGTAGATGAATCTGTACAATACAGAGACATACAGTTTTGGGACGAGTCATGCACTTGCCTGGAATGGAGAGAAATTCCTTCGTAAATAAGGATTTGAAAAGTAATAAATATTTAGGAGAAGCAATTATGAGATTTGTTTCAGATATTAAAATCTAATGGCATAACTTTGATGCTGTGTAGGTGAGTTTGGGCGCTCATTTGATTTCCTTTATTAAAATCAAAAATGTTTTCAAACTGCAAAGTTCCAAAATAGCACTAATACATACTTTAGTATTGATTTTATTATCTTGTTATTAGATGTAAATTAAAGGAACATTTTCATAGTATAATTTTAATTGAAGAGAAATAGAGGGCGTTTAAGTCATGGACCCATTTTGATGTTTAATAAATCATAAAATAATGAAGATATAAACAAACTTATGGCATTTATTGATGGAATAACTTATATATTTTCCATTTCAGGTTTTAATATCTTTACTTTTGTAAATATCGTCTGCGTGTGGTTAATTTCAGATTATTTCTTTTTCCAGTCTAAATATCTGTACTTTTCTAAATATCGTCTGTTTGTTTATTAATTGCATTTTTCTCTCTTTAAGACTGCATGCATACAAAGTTCAAATTGTTCAAGTTTTGGAACCGGACGATAGGCCTGGGAGGATGGCCTTTGCAACAGATATGCTAAGGAGGATAGAAGGTGATGCTAAATTTCTAAAGAGCATAATGTTCTCCGACAAAGCATCCTTTCATCTTTCTGGCATTGTTAATCGCCATAATGTGCGCATATGGGGATCTGAAAACTCCCATGAATACCGTAAGGCACAAAGGGATTCCCCAAAGGTTAATGTGTGGTGAGGACTAATTCACGACCGAGTCATTGGCCCTTTCTTTTTTACAGAAAAGATGGTCTCATCAGTCGTATACTTAGATATGTTGGAAAACTTCGTATTTCCACAACTAGAAGAGCTTCAGCCACATGTCTTTTTGCAACAAGATAGTGCACCACCTCATTGGGGTACCATCTTTCGTAGTTCTTTGAATGACCATTTTAAAGGAAGATGGATTGGGCCATCCAATTCCTTGGCCACCAAGATCACCTGATATAACGCCGCTGGACTTTTTCCTTTGGGGATTTGAACCCGATATAACGCCGCTTGACTTTTTCTTCGGGGATTTGTAAAGGACAACGTTTACAGGAGGAGAGTGTCGAACACTGATGGCCTAAATGCCAGAATTACAACCGCAATAGCCTCCGTGGATGCCGACATGCTTGCCGGTACCTGGCGTGAAATTGAATATCGACTTGATATTCTCCGTGCGACGAAGGGGGCACACGTGGAAGTTCATTGACAAGGGTCATGAAACCTTTTAAGTCTATCTAACCATTTATGTTATTAAATTTAATCTATCTTTATTATTTTATGAGTTATTAATCATCAAAATGGGTCCGGGACTTTATAAACACCCTGTATATTATACGATTTCCATAACATAAAAAATCGTTTTTTATTTACTTTTAGCACAATGAATATAAAAACACGTTTATGTCTTTCAATTCAAAATCTGCGCAAGTAAGACTTATTTTCGTTTATTGTATTTTAGTTCAAGTAGAAATTGGCTGTATTTATAAAAATAAAAGTAATTCCACTACTTAATTTTCTCAGAAAAAAGCGTATTTTATATTTTATTACGAGAGAAAAGTGATCTTTCAAGTAGATAAATTTACACGTTTTGTTAAAATTAAAAAAATATATAATCCCTTTTATCACATTAAAAGAAATATTTGTCCTACAGTAAAAAGGCAGGGTAATTATCCGGAGTTTTCAAATGCTTCCACTGACTCTTCAGGTATTGGTTTTCCGCTTTAAGCAAATTTCTGATAGAAATTTGTTTGTTTGAATGCGGGAAAGAATACGAGGTCTGCCCAAATAAATACTTTAATGAATCAATGTTTTATAATATTCAAATTTCCAAATTTTCACTCTGAAATTTTTAAATTCCTTTGCGAAAGATTCATTTCTTAATTTTCCTAAGCATTTTAAACATGAGTACAGAAATTAACATATTTTGTCCATTTCTACAAATGACACATCAAAGCAAAACTAGATGTGATTAGGCTACATAATTTGACGCAATTAGAGATTTAGATATATTTTTTTAATTTCTTATGACAAAATAAAGTATCTTGTTTGGAGAAGTGAAATACATTAATTTAAAATAAAAATATTATTCGGGTAAAGTTTATCATTGTGGCTTAAATATACATTATTCGATTTATAATAATTTTCATTCCATTTATAAAATTTTCTGCAATGGGTTAAATTCTCTTCAAATGCGGTTTTAAATTCAATTTCTTGATTAAAGGAAGAAACTGTTATTTTTATGCACGAATTAATATTAATTTACGCTCTTTTCTCACAAGTTAGATTTTTAACTTTTTTTATATGTAAGAACCGATGAAATGCAATTTTCTTCTTTTTATATTGTTAACGTTTAAATAATTAATGTATCTATTAAAAATATAATACTATAATCATATTCCTTTAATCTCTGAATATTTTTGCATGGTTGTTTGTCATGGTTTTCTTAACATGTGACCTGATTACGAGCCAATTTCCATAAAAAGTCCTCCACAAAGGCATCCTTCAGGTAGACAGCCCTTGTGTGTTTCGCCATACTCAAATAATCTAACCTAAGAAATATTTTTCCTCTAACTAAAAATCTTAATAAGGAAATTGGGTTATTTTAACAATACAACTTAAATTTATTACAAGCAAGAACTTTCATAATTCACTGGAAGAAAAGGTCTAATGTAATAAATTTTAGAAATAATCTCAGAAGTTTAGCAAAAGGAAAAGTGAAAAAATTCAAAGTTGTAACGTAATATGTCATTTATAAAATTATAATAATTAAAAATCTTATCATACATAACTAGAATCTGGTTACGGAAGTATGAGATCCTTTGTGATGTTGCGGAAATATATTATCAATTGTAATTTAACGCAAAGTACCATGAATGGAAATAATTAATTAATTTTTTAATTAATTCTCGAAATCTGAAGAGCCCTATACAAAGTTCTGTAGTAAAATACATGAAATTAGTTCCTTTTTCGCATTATCTTTTAATATTAAAAGCAACAGAAATTGAATTATATCTACCAAATAAAACTGACTCCCTAAATTAAAATTTCAAAGCAGTGAGACAAAAATGAGAGAAACCTTTTGCTGATGCCCTTGCTCCCGCACTCTTGGCAATACACTGCTGGCCACCGTAAAATGCAACACCCTGAAGGAAGCACGCAAATAACATGAAATTTACAACATGCATTAGCGGAGGTGAGATATGCAAATGATTAGAATTTCAGCTCAGACGTACATCACGCGCGCCTGTGGCGCCACTTGAAAGCGCCACAAGAAACGGGGCACTTCAAAGCGCCCAGAGAACACATCCTAAGTCTCTTTGACTCAATGCCGAGGCGTGTGGCAGCGGTGATCTCCAACAATGGCGGTTGCTCTGGCTACTGTTTCTAGAAGGGAACCACACTTCACAGAAGTCTACAAATTTAATCATTTGATACTTGGTCAACATGTTATCTACTAAATAAATTTTGTTGTGATATCTCTTGTCTTTCTTGGTGTTGCAGTTTGGATGGCCAGCAGTGTACAAACAAAATTGAATCGATTAGCAATTCATTTTTTCTTTTTGTTCATAGCTTTTAAATTACGCTTTTATTGTTACATATTAATTATAACTAGTATCGTATCATTCACATGAATATACAGCAAATGCTTACCTTTAGTAATATAGTGCTTACCTGAAAATTTTGCAGTGACGAGTTGTTCAGCTAACAGAAGAAACCGAATTAAAAAAAAATAGTTGTAAAAATCCTTAATATAAACAAACGCTATGCATAAACTCATTGATCAGCCTCTCTTCGTAATGCTAGATTATGCAGAATGTAATTACTTCATCACAGAATATAGTTTTACGACTTCTAAGTAAATAAAAAATAATAAAATCGCGCTATAAGTTGTCAACTTGAAAAGATTAAGCAACGATTCGTTAGGGCAAGGTCAGAGCGCAAGAATACCTATAGTTAAAGAAGAATTACACGAGCAAGGTCGAGAAAGGTCCCCCCAGGGTGAGGGACAATGAAAAATTTCTTGTAGTCACATTAAATGTTTGCTGTGACATGTATGTGACATCCGTGCGACATTCACATTCACGTAACAATTTGACATCTCTTGGACTTTGCATCGTGGTCACAAATAAATGTGAGGAGAATGTCACATTGGGACGTCACTGTAACGTCACAGCAATTAAGTGTGCTTCATGGGTAGCAATTTTCGTGACTCTTTAAAGATAAACTATAGATATATCATCAAACTTTAGATATTTCTCGTAAGTCGGAAGTATTCTAAAAGAAAATAGAGAAAAATCCAATTTAAAACTAAAGATATAATTTACATTTCATTCAATAGTACAAATTAAAAATGCAGAAAGTATACATTATATTCTACACATAACTGACAAGTCATTACTTTTCTTTTTTCCGTGTACACAACGATCTATTTTCACTACAAAAATCCGAGGTTGCATAAACTCGGCATTGCGCACAAACCATGACCACGAACCTCCAAGAACAGTTGAGACTTCAAAATACCCTTCAACATAATGAAAATGAAAGAATTTGGAACAGATGTGCCAGGTGCACCAAACTGACGAAAACTGACCGCCAAAAATGTTTGGCGAAAAACTGCGTTTTCGCACACATGTTAGGCTTAAAGTGCGAAATGTAAACAAAAAATTTTAATAATTTTAAATAAGCAATTAAATTTAAATTAGAAATTCTGAAAGTGTTCAGATTTTAAATTACACCCAAAGGGGCCTTTTTTAACGTTTTGTGTGTTACCTTTATTTATTAAATATAATGTTCTTCGCACTTAAACCATAAATTTCAATTCAACAGCAATATCACGAAATAATTTTAAAATAGCATATCTCTAGAATTTCCGACACACAATCTTGCGCGCTGGAGATAAAAGGTTTCTTTTTTTCGTACAGTGTTGTCATTGCTCACTCTGAAATCGTTGAGTTTGTTAATTAAAAATTCGTTAAAGTGTTACAAAATATGAAATCGATAATAAAACAAATTTCAAATTTGGGCTCCCAGACGCCCATATTCGCAGGAGGATTACGTTTTTCAAGATTTGATGTTTCTAGGTACCGTTGTTTTATCACAATGCGAGAAACAAAGATACATTTATGAATACTCTTCATTACTTAATTTCTTTAACATAGGTCGATAATATTTGGTGGCAACAATTTGAAAAGTGAAACGGACATTTAAAGTTTTCAACGCAAAATACCAAAATACCAAAACGAAATTAATAGACCGTCTGGGTTAACGCCCTTTGGGCTAAATATAAAATAATGTAAAAACTAGTGAACTTACCGTTCGAAAAAGTTTTTAAAAATGCAAAATATTGATTTTTGCCAAAAACCACTGCAGAAATAAAAAATAACCAAACAAAATTATTAAATGTTATTAAACGCTTTTGATACAATTTTTAAACTTTTCCAAGAAGTTATTAAGTAGGTTTCTCCTAATTCTGCACGCTGATGGTAAAACATATACACTGCCAAATAAAACTGAAAGTCATCTTGATGATTACAAGAAGGAAAGGTACTTTTGAGAAGCCTCCAAGTACTTTCTATTGTATTAGTATGGCATTCGGAATCAGGGTCAATGAAATTAATACAATAATTAACATGCAAATGCTTAAATCCTTCTGTTACTATATCCTTGTATAATTTCGAGTTATCAGAATGTATTGCTCCCGGCACAACCACTCTTTATAAAATCCTCCTTTACAGTGTTTCCTTCGTTCTATCCGCTTCAGCCATTAAAATCGATACACCAGACCCCCTTTTCACCCTTATAACGTCCATTATCTCAACAGGATACGATGGTCTTATTAACAAACTGACGCCAGTCACACAAATTATCTAACCTATGCCCTGCCTTCGCTATTCTGGACGTCTTTCTCCGATTTAAAATGTCAAAAATCAAAATAAAAATCGCCATCATAGTCAGCTTGCTGGAAGTAAACGGCAATCCAGACCTCAGACTCCATTGACTACCACATTTCTTCCCATTCAAAATTTTTCTACAGACCCACACATATCCATCCGAAACATTATTTTTCTTCCTTAGCTTCATTTCGAATTCACACTACTCACATCTTAAATTCGATTTTAAAAATCGAGAATCTCACAAAAACTGAAATAAAAGACTCCTATTCGAATGTAAAAAATCATGCACAAATGCATGATACACCGACAGAATATCTATCCACGTTTTTAATAAAAACTATCGAAAACATTCCAGGGCCATGCGTTGAAAAACGTACATTTCTACAAAAGGCCATCAACTTCCTGAATCACGTGACTTTTGCTCAAGGCCATGTAGAGAATCCCGGTTTTCAATACATAATTTTTTACAGAATATTTTTTTAGAACTTGACTTGATATGTCGCGAGTAGCTAGCACACTTGCTAGCTGTGTTCAGGTTCAGTTGAGGTAAATGTGTCTTAATGACACTGAAGCTAAGAACAATCATAATATAAAATACCCAATGGAGAATCATAATGTGAAAAATAAAAAGACCCGAAACATAACAGGCTGGGAAAGCAAAGCAGTAATCCTAACAAAGTAGAGTTGCACTCCTAGTCGTAACAAAGTAGAATTGCACTCCACAAGGATGTGGCGCCATGAAGCATGATTAAAAATAATCATCCTTCAATGAGAAGCAGAAAAATTAAAGTTCCAGATTATCGAAAAGATCAACTAAAGAGAGTACTAATTGTTGTCTCTTTTCTTGAGATTTCAGTTTCTTAAACTTGGCAATAAATTCCAGAAATTTACTGAAGAATCCAGCAAATTTATCTATCAGATTTAAAGCAGAAAAATTTGTCCTGGGGAAATAGAAATCTTGTTGGGAACTGATGAGACACGTGTAGATGCGCTAGAGTCAGGAGATACTTTCCTATGTTTAGAGCCTTCTAAACAAGTTTCAAAGTCAGCTCAGGAGCAGGTTTATCTTTAGGATTTAAACTTCGAATTTTAGGATAAAATTCGCAACTTTTAAATGAAGCTACATGACTTTGTTGGCATCTAAAACAAGTCGGTTTATCTTCTTTCTTCAAATTTCAAGTAAGATGGTTTTTCCCATACTTGAGACACCTCAGGAAACTCTTGGGGAAAAGTTGTCTGTGTCCAAATATTTCGCAGAGGGAAAAAATCACAAAATTTTTGCTGGTTCTAAATCTTCTGATAGTAACTTTCAGATTCAGTAAAGTTTTCTTTTTATAAATATGCGACGGCTGTCGTTCTGCTTTAAAGAAGCGAAACACTCAGGAAGCTTCACCTCGGGACCTTGGGATTTCCTGATAAATTGGGTGACTTTGGTTACAGGGTAACCTTCATCAAAAAGTTCTTGTTTGATGTCATTTACATCAGAATCATCAGTTAACCTTTTATTCACGGATGACAATTTTAATTGGAAAGTCTTGCTTAGGACTGAAAGTACTAAATTGAACTTCATATTTATTGAAGATCGCAAATACACGATCTCAGTGTTCAGCAGCGTGAAATAAAATAGCGATTTTATCGCTTGGCAGCCCACCAGTGTATCCAAATACACCATGCTTGAAGAATAAAGTCCTAATTTCATTCCATTTAACATTTATGTGTAGGACAGATCGGGAGTAGTCTAATTTTCTTAAGTTCAGTCACTGTGTCTAAAACGGCATCTGTATGATTTTCATCATTGCATGGATCCTCACAACAGTCCATATAGTCTGAGAAACAGGATCTGCTTCCAAGGCTTCTAAACTATTTTTAATAGAAATAGCATCCAGAGAGGTAACAGTCTTAACAGGAATTTCAGCTGGCGCTGGCAAAACCTTTTGAACTGGCGATTCTTAGCAACTTTGGAAGGTGTAATCCATCCGCATCATCAGAGTTGGATGTAGCAATACTAACAGTATCACTATCAGCATCCCAACGCGTAGAATTCCTATTTTCCCGGGATTTGGAGAACCAGACTTCATCAGAGGACAACGCAAAGCGATCGAGTAGTTCAGGATCTCTGAAGAGACGAATATTAATATCCAGAATTTTCAATTAAGTTCAAGTCAATTAAGTTCTCTTCTTCGCGGTAGAGACGAATATCAAGCGGATGGCCTGATAGAACTTTACCCTGAAACCTAGCAATATAATTCAGTCTTTCAAGAAGATGCTCTTCGTTAGCATATGATAACTGCCGAACAAGCGACCTCGCATGAGTTGGAACCTGATGCTATGGACTTAAATTTTTCTACAAATCTCACCAATGGTAGAAATGAAATGAACCCAGGTAATTTGCCGAACGGTAGTAATCTTATGCAATTATTGGAAATAATGAAAATTCTCTCTGAATTTCAAAGATGGAACTAACCTATACAGGTGCCTGTAAACTGCCTGTGATGCAGACTGCAAATGGCTTAGGTACAAAATCTAACATCCTGTACTCTGCTTTGGAGGAAATAAGCTCTTCAAATTAACTTACCTGCTATATCGCTTATCTTGTGATAATGCTTAATGCTTAGTAGATCTTTCATATATTAATTCTGTAATACATTTATATATAAAAAACGTATATAATTTTCTGTATTTACATGTTTATATTTAACTGTTTAACTTTTGGTACCATGTCTTGCTTTTGTTCAGACTGCTTGGTATTTTTGCGCTACTCAATTTTTGCTTCTTCCTAGTTTAAATCTATTTCTCATCTTACTTGCACTTTCTAGCCTAATTTGAGTGTCGCCACTAGTGTAGCCCTGAAACATTTCATCGACGACCTTTCTCCACTTCTTACAGTGTTCCTGATCGACGTGATGTCTACTTCGGAAACTCTAAAATTGCTTTTTCCTACAAATTCTTCAACTTAATGTTCTCCCTCTTCTGTGCTCGGACACATTATCAGATCGAAAATCGTCAACATTGTTGGCCCAGGATAGTGCTGCCCTGCGGGTGCCTGATGTTTGCGAACTGCGTTCGCCTGAGTCGACCCAAGGCCAACTGGAAGATCGAGTTGGCCTTGGTCGACCTCGCATGAGGCACATTTATCAGAAAGTGCGTTGATTTTCGTGGCATAGTTGGGTGGGAATTTCGTGGCATAAGGGATGTAAGAAAATTATCATGGTTAAACCAGTCCGACCGTCAAGAAAGGACAACCTTAAATTTCTAAAAGTTTTACAAAATATCACCAACTACTAATTAGCTTAATAATTGCTCAAGTGAACTCTGCTAAAAAGATCCTTCCTTTTAGAACAATAATAAATTGAATTAAATATTGTTCCCACTCATAATTTGTCATAATTTGTTGTTTGCATTTCTTTGAAGCCAACGCGCTTATATCAAAATAACTAAATGCTTAGCAAGCAGACGATAACAAGAACAAACTGTATCTACCATTTTCACTTTCGAGCTTATTGAACTATTTGGGGAAAGTAAAATGGTTTTATTTGATCTTGGATCTTGATTTTGCTGCTGGCAGTCAACTACTGAAGAGTTAAATATTATGCCAATGAACATTAACAGTATAAGTTCAAATTAACGATGTTTAAGACCACGCACAGAGGTGAGATAAATAATTGAGTTATACTCATTAATTAATAATAAATGGTTTTAGATAGCAGTCTGAGGTTTTTAAGGTGCGTAAGTCTTTTTCTTGCCTCTCCCTCCCCAAATTATACTGCTTATAGTTGAATTTTTAGATAAACGCAGGAGTGAAGTACTGCAACTCAACTTCTTTTTGTGTATTTTGAAAACTGAAAGTGAATGTGCAATAATGGTTATGTTAGTAGTTTTTCCAAAATATGATTTTATCTAAAAATTAGCATCATTTATATAGATTTTTATAAGAATTTGGAGGAAATTGAAAGTCTGCTAACCTGATTAGTAGAATGTAAGCTTGTTGTGTGTTTGCATAATTAATATTATCATTATTTTGAGATGTCAACCACAATTATTACGATGTTTTAAATCGAATTTTTAAAGTTTCTAAAATAGTTGTTATCTTGAAACTTAATTAAGTTATCAGATTCTTTCAAATCACATTCTTTGAATTACATTATAGTTATTTTTCGCTAATGAGATGTTTGCTTTTGCTTTGTTATGTAGATTTTTAATCCATTTTACTTAAAAATGTTAAAATTTTGTAAAAGAATATTTTTTTTTATTTAAAAGTTCTTTATATGTATAGTAGTTCTGGTTTCCGGTAGTTAAAATGAAAAATAAATAAAAGATATTCATGTTTAATTTATTTGTGAAATGCATTCTTGAAATTAGATATCTGATCAATGATGTTTTCCTCTAAGAATCAATTGGCAACAATATTAAAATTTAAGGAGCTTTCTAATGTTAGACAAAATCATGTTAAATGGCTTTAATTTTTATAATAAGCTTAAATAAAAGGTACATTTATTAATGTTCTAGATTTATTTATGTAATTGATTATTATGTAGTTTTAGAAGAATTCGGTAAAGTGCAGAATCACCCACTTCTATTTGGCGTTTTTTACAAGGGTAAGGAGAATTGGTTTTTTGTCAATTTATTTTGACTTTTTAAGTGAAAATAAATCGATGTGTACATGGACAAAGTCAAGGGAGTGCGCAGTGCCGAGTTTGTGCAATTGTTGGATTGTTTTTTTTTTAAGTAGGCCAATGTGGACATAGATACCGATCTTAAAAACATGCCAAGCAGTTGGTGATTTTGCACTTTCTCAGAAGAATTTATATCAAACTTATTTAGTAGTTTGTAAATATAAAATAGTTTTATAGTGGTATTAAATACTCCTTAAAAATTGTCGAACCTAGAAAATGCAAATTCTTCCACATATCCATTAATTAGTATAATATGTAAATCATGATAATAAGCAGCATTCCGTTTAAAATGGGGGTTCTGTTTTAAATTGCAGAGGAGCTTTTATGTTCCACACACAAATAATTGTAATACATCAACACAGAAAACATTTATGATAATCTCAATAATTTATCTCCAAGTATATTTCTGCATTTTGCAGTTATGTATGCTCACTACAAAGTATTATTTCTGCACTCTGTAATTCTAAGAAATAATAGAACATTCACAGTTATTTCAGAGTTCTTGAATAAAGCCATCCAACAGTGAAATCTCCAAAATTTAAAATATGTTATTTGTTTAGGAAAACTGAAATTTTTGTTCTTAAAGAATAGTATCATTATTTCTGAAATTTCTTATTAAAGTACCCACATCGGTCTGTCACCAAAATTGGATGATAGTCATCAGAAATGCCAAACTTAACTGGTGGATTTTTAATGTGCAGTGTGTTTAATTTTCAGACTCTTGATTGCAAATCATATCATTGATTCAGACTTTTATTTCCCATAGATGTTTACCATTTTAAATGTGTAATAATTAGTTAGAAAAGAAGAATGATTTTATGTTTATAATGTACAACATATATGATTTTCACACTTTAGACCACATGATATTGTTCCTTCGTTAATTTTTTTCTTTCCCTGTTTAAACTCTTAACGGCCCAAATGCGGTTTAGGGCACTGCTTGGCGGCGATTGTTTTTGAATGAGCAATAAACGCGCCAACATGGGTAACTCCGTATATCCGCGAAGATGGCTGACTGGGTATTTTGAAGCTACGGAAACATGTAGTTTTCGCGCATGCGTGTTTCCTATTTTATAGAGAACGGTTTTATTGGTAATGTGAGATGACGTAGCGGTTTATTCGAAATTCTGACGTGTTAATTTAAGTAGTTATTTCAGTTGTCGTTGTATTTTGTGTGTTGAGTGTTGGCTATTTTCGTTCCGTATATTTCGCGAAATACCAAGCCGCTATGGATTTAGCTGTGATGCTGAGAGAGGTGAGTGAATGTACATGTACATTTATTACTTTATTGGAAGTGCAAGTTGCTTAATTTTTATATTTTGTTGCCTTTTATTGAAATAATTTGTATCAGCTGAAGAACAGAACGCTGGTATCGTTTGCAATTTATTTTATTTTGTTGATTTGTGCACATTGCCTACATTGTGCAATTCGCTGATGTTTTTTTTAAGTTAAAACGGAACGCTGTGCACATGGCATTTTCTTGTAATTTATTTTCGTTAATTTAGCTTATTTTGTTCATTTGTGTACGTTGCGTATATTGTGCAATTCGCTGAAGTTTTTTTTAAGTGTAAAAGGAACGCTGTGCACATGGCATTTTCTTGTAATTTATTTAGTTATTCTAGCTTATTTTGTTTATTTGTGTGCATTGCCTACATTGTGCAATTCTCAGATTTTTTTTTAAGTTAAAACGGAACGGTGTGTACATGGTATCGTTTGTAATTTTAATGCCCTTTTAAAAAAAATTCCTTCTTTCTGGGATGCCATTTTGGTTACGTTTTCGCGGAGCGTGTTGGGAAGGTTATGTAACGCATAAAATGTGTAAGTATTACAACATAAAATGTAAATAATTAATTTAAAGGTAACTGACGAATATTTTAATGATCGTAATGTTCGTTTTGCATATTATTTTATTATATTTTTGTGGCAATAGTTTCCATACTAATTTATGGTTTAGAATTGTATGTTTTGTTTACAATAGGTTTTCGCGGAGCGTGTCGGGAAGGTTGCAATGAATTGCAAAGACGTTTCGCAGAAACGCGCCGAATTGGCGATTTTCAAAAAATCGCCAAGCAGTGCCCTAAACCGCATTTTCACCCTCTTAACTTTGTATCTAGTGGAAATAAGAAGTAGTTTCTTTGTGATCTCATTCATTCTTACCATTGTTGTTTTTTCGCTTCTAAAATTTGAGCCATATTTTAACTTATTATCAACTGAAAAAGAAGCAGGAATTTTGCATATGGCGTGAAAGTAAAAAGATGGACGCAAATTTATTGGGAGGTAAAGTATTTGGAGAAGAAAGTGAAAAATTGTAGGACAAAAAAGTTTTTGTGCTGATAATTTGTTTTTGTTTGCAGGATTCTTTTTCTTGCTTCTTTCTATTTCATAAAGTGTTGGTCTGAAGAACTTCTTTCTTCAGACAGTACAATAGACAGTTAAATATGGATGACAGTCAGAAAGTACCAATGATTCTGAAATAGCAGCAGCTACCAAATTATGGCCTTCACAAGATTAATAAATGCTATTTTCTCTTGCTCATTTCAGTTTTTTATTTTTTGAAGGTTGTCAAAAGTGTCGCTATAGCATCTACTTTTTAACAATGAAGTGTCAGTGTTTGTGTACTTTCTATGGATAGCATAGTGGTTAAAAGATGTTGACTGTTAGTCTAAATTTCAGAGTACAGATTTACCTTTCATGTATGGCTTAACTCTATATATTCTTCCGTTATTCTTGTGGGTTCCATATCGTAGTACCCCTGTAGTGCATTTGAAATAATGTCCTAGTCAATCAGTTGACTGTAAATTTCGTGTGTTATGCCATTGGGAGGGGAATAAGTATTTTTGGTACTCTTTTGTTGCCAGGACCGTATACAAAAATGTATATATGAATATGTATATGTATGGATGTATCATACATATGTATGTGTGTCTATAGACACATATACACATACGCACATGTGCATATATACATACATTTCTAAGTCCGACCCTGATAACAGAAGAGTACTGTATTTTTGTTCAAATTTGAGATATTTCTTATTACTGCAGAGTTTACTGTAAAAATTCTATGAGCGTATATTGTAAAGTTCTTGTATCCTGAGTTCATGGTAGTATTATTTTTTAAAATTATGACAGAGTTTTAGTAGCAATAGTTCTGTAAAGATGTATTTGAATCTTGAGGTGATGATATTGTGATCGACCTTTATTATATTCTAATAATTTACTGGGTACTTTGGGATTACGATGCCAACCTGTAAACACTTGCGAAAATCCTTTGGCGCCATCATAATTAAAAGCTATTTCCAAAATAAACATTCTAAATACCTTAAATTTATCAAATAATAATAAAATAATAATGACAAAAAAAGGTAAGTGTACGTAATAAAAAAAAAGTAAAACAAAGTAAAAACTTTTTTTTTTTTAATTATGCATTGAATTTCTATTGAATCTTAACTATATATATTTGATGTTTTCGAAGCACAGATGCGATGGCAGAGTGGTACGGCAAAAGGAATGAGTTGATGCCAAACTAAATTCAGCTAATTATCATCTTTATTTGCAGATTTCCAGGCACACTAGAATAAATCCTTGTAGACAATATAGTCTTTAATCATAGCAATGAAGATAATTTGTTATATACAATTTACACAGGTTATTGGGGGCAACATCATTTTAACAGAGCATAGAAGATACATTAGGAATGGAGGAAGTTAGGGAAAGGAATGCAGCAAAATAATAACGTAATTAACGCGCCGACTGTATTTATACCAAGTTTGATGTATTAGTAGAGGCAAGCTATGATTGGTTAATATTAGTTTTAGTTTTCCTTTTGTTTACGTAGCATTAGAAGGATCTTGAATTTGGGAGAACAGATGAATTTAGGAAAAGTGCACTGAATCTAGAATTGGTAATTTTGGGGTCACTGATTGTTTTTAAAGCAGCTATCATATTTTGTTATATCTTACATATATTATTATAAATCATTTCGGCGGCCAAAAGTCCTTGATAGCTTTTAAAACACGAACAAACAAGTAATTATCCTTGTGTGTTCTCCGCCTCATAAATTAATTTAAATACGAATCCAAATGTTTTCGAGTAGTTCCACAGTGTTTCTTGTTTTTCCATTTTGTCAAACCCCACAATTGTTCTATATTTTGTGTATGTATATCAGTTTCAGGATCCACAAAATTATATCAGTGATTCACTTTAAAGTGTTGGAATCTCGTTGCTTCCAGTTCATCAAACTTTTCACGAGTCTGAGAAAACTGTAGTTCCGTTTGCAATGTTTTTCTGAATTTCAACCATTAGAGCTACTGCATTTCGATTGGGAACCTTTACGATGAAACATTCGTTGGTCTCTCTGCAGAGTCCCCCAAATATCCAAGAATACAACTGATTGGGTTTTTGCGCTTTGTAAAAAGGCTCTCATCTATCTCTACAATTTTGTTTGCACTTCCTGTTTGTTTTGAATCACTTTGTAGAAGGCTATGAGTGCACACTTCCCTCATATAA
The DNA here is from genome assembly GCA_000611955.2 of Stegodyphus mimosarum. Taxonomy (NCBI): domain Eukaryota; kingdom Metazoa; phylum Arthropoda; class Arachnida; order Araneae; family Eresidae; genus Stegodyphus; species Stegodyphus mimosarum. The sequence goes on from KK113510.1 coordinate 150,831, forward strand.
TTATTAAAATCAACAATTGTCTTTCGTGTTAAATCCCGCTGCTTTTCTCACCATTCAATTGATTTTAATTCTTGTGACTAGCAGCAAATAAAGCTGAAGGCAGTCAGAAACAGGAGTTTTGAGCTCTCCAACCACTTGCCTTTTTGAATAGCTATTCATTTATTGCACCCCTTTACATTACACTGCCACTGCTTATCAATTTTGATATGCAATGCCATATCGTGGCCATTAATGCACATTTTCTTAGAAGAAATGATTCTATACTCTTGAAAATATGCCACTGCATTCTTTTTGCTGCTAGACAAAGCTTAAATTCGAACCATTTTGCAGCGGAGTAAAAAAGAAGCAGTATATTTTAGCACGCTAAAGAAAACTAGATTGCATAGTCAAGGATTACACAGTTATTTGCGGCCGAATAATCCCGAAGTATGAAAATGGTTGACAGGATAATCCCAAAATGCCACTTACTGTAAAATTTAATTTAGTCAAATTCTCTTGCCTTTTCTTACATGTATTGAAGCACTGTTGTGCACTATAATAAATAGAAAATTTAGGATTTTCCATTTAACACTTTACCACTGATAAAGTTGATGTGAAATCTGAACTGGATGTAGAAATGGTAACCCTAAAGAAATACTAACGCTTGCCATGAATAAATAAACCAAGAAAAAGAATGTGTGAATCTTCGAACCACCCTCTGCTGTATAAACCTTTCTTCTTGTAGCATGCTCTTTAATTGCTGTGCCATTTCACTGTTTCCGTAGCAGTAAATACAATTTATTTTTGTAGTTATTAAAATCAATTTTTTTTAGTCTGGATTGTAAGGATTTATTTAATTTTTCTAAACAATTATTTTCTATTAATTACCTTTGCCGTCTTTCTCGCTTTCCATTTTCCTGCTAGGATGCAAATTTCTAGTTCGTGTATATTCAAATGAGGTAGAAAGTCGATAGTATTTAAAGAAAGGTTTTAGAGGGTGTCGTCAAATGTGTTCTCTGTGCTGAAGGCCAAATTTACGAATTGACTCTCTTGAGAGCAGTGTATCTGCAGCATTGCATTGTTCTTGCCATTAGGCTTGTCGGTTAGCCTATATTTTAGGGTGGCCTGTGGATTATCGCCAAGTTGTTGTTTCATTTATCGCCAAATTGTTGTTTCACTAATTGTAACCTGAGTAGTTGAATGTTATGGAAACTCTATTATGATGTGATTGGTTGCATGATTGTGGTGCAATTGACTGATGGGAAAATATTTGTAAGGGCTTATTTGTGCATTGGATGTCAGGTAGGAGGAACGTCACTTATTTTGTGCTGTACACTGTAAAATGGGTGTATGTGATGAGATCCATCCTTGATGCTTATGTGTGCCTATATGCTGGGCAATAGGTGATGCTTTCTTGTTACAAGACAACAATGCAGGACCACACAAGGTTTGCATTGTAGATGATTATCTTCAACAGGAAACAACTATGCGCATGGAGTGGCCAGCTCGATCCCCGGACTTGAATCCTATCGAGCACGTTTAGGATGCTTTAGGGAGACGTCTAGCTGCTTTCAATCCACCCCCTCAGACCCTTGCCATGCTTGCAACTCCTTTGCAAGAACAATGGCTCTTTCTTCCTAAGGAACTGATAGACCGCATAATTGAAAGCATCACACAGCGCTGTATGTGCTGTATTGCTTCTAGAGGTGATCTATTCCATATTGAAGGTACTTTTCTTAGCAAACTGACACCTTTGATTTGTTCATTTTAATACATGTGCTAATTTCTATACTACCATAATTGTCTGGTAATTTCTTTTTATGTTATTTGATACCTTACTATGTGTTGTATATTGTGGGAAAGTTTCATAAAATTCTATATGTAATTTTTCAGTAATCGTGATTTTTGTGGTTTTTCCTTAATTTATGATAACCAGTGTAAATGCATCATAATCAACTTCTGAAACATAAATATTTGTGTAATCAAGAAAAGAAACCATGCTCATTGAGTGTCAACAATATGTCACAAAATCGATACTTTGCATGCCACAAAAGTCTAAATACAGAGAGAAAAATCTTCATTTATTCTGGTCAAATGAATCAAAAATAATCTTAATATCTAATGGGTCCAGCTTTTGCTTATATCGTTGCCTGCAATCTGTCTGGCATTGACAAGTCCAGATTTGTTGTTATATCTGGTGTGATTTCAGACCATGCTTTTCATTTGTTGCCTTCAGACTTTCTTTGCTTGCATTAGTATACTGTTAGATTCGCTGATCAAGTTCGTCATGTATATGTTTTATAGGATTTAAGGCTGGTGACTGGGAGGATGAGTGCTGGTAACTGAGTACTTTATAGAGGAGCCATTCCCTAATAATTTTAATAGTGTGTTTTGGATCATTATCTTGTTGAAAGACCCAGCTGTTTCCTCATCCCAGTTTTTCAATAGATGATTGCAAATTACTCTGTACTAGTGTCAGATACACGAATTCATTCATAGTGCAATCTATAAAAACTAATTTATCTGCTTAAGGCACTGCCATTCGGCTTCAAATTGTTATACGTAGGCTGTTCAATAAGACTAATTTTACTGCCGCAAAACCACTCATCAGAATGTTAATTTCTGTGGCATAAAAAAAGTTTGTTGTCTGTATTAACAAAGCTACTGATAGATGGGGTGTACAGGCTCATGTTCCTGAGTATCACGTGATTAAACTGAAGCATGTTTGCAGGGGCTACGAGACGCGGCCAGTTGTCGAAATGGAAGCGTCGATGGAACAATGTTATGCGATTACATTTTGTGTTCATCTGCAAAAATCAGCATCGGAGACCTTTGACATGATACGTGAAGCTTTCAACGATGAAGCATTAGCGAGGGCAAGTATTTTTCGCTGGCATAAAACTTTTAAGGAAGGCAGACAGAATGTGGAAGATACTGAACGTGAGGGACGACCTTCAATGTCTGTCACAGAGACAATGATTAACACAGCTGTGGTTATCTTCAAGGCGGACTGCAGAATTACAGTATGTCAGCTGCATGCTTTCTTGAATATTTCTGTAAGAAGTGTTCACTCAATCACGGCAGAACATTTGCAACTGAAATGTGTTTGTGCGTGATGAATTCCGAAACTGTTGACACCTGAGCAAATACAGCATAGAGTGGATGTGTGCACAGAATGGAAAGAAAGACTGGAATAAAAAGGCGACAATTTCTTAAAACGCATCATCACAGCAGACGAAGTTTGGTTGTATTACAATAACCCAACCATAAAACAACAAAGTAGTGAATGGAAGCATCCATCTTCGCCTACTCCCAAGAAAGCAAAATGTGAAATCGGCTGGTAAAAGTATGACCATAGTTGTTTATTGTGCATCAGCACGCTGTCGAACCCGGTAGTACCGTAATTAGCTCGTACTACGCGAATGTTCTACGAACAATGGTACAGCACATTCAAAGGAAATTTCCATTGTTCTGAAATGGCTTCCTGTTGCATCATGACATTGCTCGACCACATATTCCTCGTTGCGTACAGGATGTTTTGCAGCAGAACAAAGTAGAGATTTTACCGCACCCTCCATACAGTCCTCATCTCGCTCCATGCAATTTCTGGCTGTTTCTTAAACTTAAGAAACCATTACGAGGCAAACATTTTGCAAGCAACAAAGAATGTGTAAAGGCTGCGGAGGCAGTTTTTGAAAAACCTCTAAAAAAACTGGCTGTTACATGTTTTTCAGAAGTGGACAGAATGTTGGGCTAAATGCATTGCGTGCTGCGGTAGTTATTTTGAAAAAGACCATGTAAATGATGATGATTAAAGGTATTCTGCATTTTTTATAATTTTAGTGTTATTACTTATTGAACAGCCCTCGTACATTCTCTACCATGTTTAACAGTTGGTATCAAATTTTCGAGTGTCATTTCTTCACTTTTCTCTTCCCAAATTTTTGCATGCCCATCAATTCTGGAAGCATTGAATATACTTTCATAAAAAAATAGCATTGTTCTCCAAAAATCAGTTTTCTGGGAACTCTACAATTAAATTCCGCTAAAAAAAATTTCTTCACACAATTTCTTGACTGATTTTTTTCAACGTGTTCAGTTAATTCTGGAGCACTTAGTTTTGGATCTTCTTACTTTTTTTGTACAAGAGTTCTTCCATACGATGACTAACTTTCCTTGGATGACCACTTCAAGATTTGTTGAGCACATGTCCGCTTGAGTTATAGTTTTTAATTGTATAGTCTGTACAAGTTTCCGAATAATTTTAGATGTTTCATCATCAGATTATTTTTCATGCTTTAAATTTACACTATGATATTTTGAAAAAATATCATAGTGTAAATTTAAAGCATGAAAAGCCCATTTTGAAAGGCCCATTTTGAAAAAATAAATCCATTTCCTTGGATTTATTTTTTCAAACTACAGTCACCTTTGAAAAAGTGAATCTAGATTCTCAATTTCACACATGGTTGAGGTGTTCTTATAAATTCTAAAGGGAAGTAAACAGCCACATATGCAAATTTATTTAAGAACCAGTCAGTTGTATGTTGACTTTTGTGATATGTTGGATTCAGTAAATCTGCATGTCACTATCATATTTGTCTTATTTAAGCTGTTATTTTGGGGGAAATATTTTTCATATGATATATTTTTAGATATGAAATTATAAAATTAATAGGTGTCAAAAAGTCTAAAAATAGGAGTGATTTTCAAAAATTCTCCCAAAACAACAACAACAAAAAAAAATTACGGTAAAATTTTCACTTAATTTTTTTCCCACTGTGTCTTATGGTACAAAGAGTAATGTTCTGATATTCTCAGTTTATTTAGCACAAATATTTCCAAAAAATCGTTTCAACTTTAAAGAAGAAAAACTTGAAAAGAAAAAATAATCTAACCCTCTAAACATCAAAATCGTGACTCCACATCCAAAAGCAGTATATGTGCAAAGTTTGAATTCGATTCTTATCGGGAAGCAATTTAAAAATTGATGACCATCTTTTAATCATAGCGACAAGCACTAAGAGTGAGCTAAATAAAAGCCTATAAAATAATAATAATTATAATAATAAAAATTATAATGCACGAATTTTTCAGGAACCATTACGAAAGTTCCGGTACCAATTGCGGAAGTACCGATTACGAAATTAACAACACTAAACAACGTTGAAAATGTGTAAACAGTATTAGAAATCAAACAATTCGCACAGTGGCATATGTGTAAAGGGAAGGAAGACGGCGGTCTTCTGAATAGGTCCTAAAAATAAAACTCCTTCCTGTCTCCTTTTTCTCCTCTTGCTAACAGCAGCTGTGTGAAGGAGCATTCCATGTGAATGGGACTTAAAAGAATACAAGCCTGTTTAAATGTGAAACAACATCTGGTTTTAAGAAATTTAAAAACAAGTTACTGTATTACTGACGTACAGTATAGATGGAACGAGTAAAAAAACACTAGTGGTTATTGGAAAGAGTAAAAAATTTCAATGTTTAAAAGAAGCTAAGAATTTAATGTTACCTTACCATAGTAACAAAACTCATATATGACAAGCAATATTTTTACTGATTTCCTTTTGAAATGCGACAGAAAAGTGTGTGTGTGTGGTTGGGGGTAAAAGAAGCTGTAATGTTAGAAACTGTAATGCACCTTCCTCTGATATCATTCCGGAAAATATTAAATTAGTGTTTCTTCCTGCAAATACAACTTCTGTCATTCAGCCATTAGACCAAGGAATTATAAAAGCTTCCAAATGTAGTTATGGAAAAGATGTCATTCAAAAAAAAGGTAAACAAAATTGAATCTTGTGAAAATGTCAGCACTGCGAAGGAGATAACTGAATCAATATCTTTGGCTATGCGTATTATAGTCAATGCATAGGAAGCACTCCCTGAAATTAGAAATTGCTTTATAAAATATGTTTTTTATTTAGAAGAAGCCACAGAACAATTGCAAACTATTTCTAATATTTTGGATATCAGTGAGAGAAATTACTAAAATTCATTTTAGAATGCATTGCAATTGATGATAATATTGAGACAACATGTGAAAACACTGATGATTTTAGTGAAAGTGAAGAGCTGCAGAAATTGAAATTGGCAGTGGAAGTGATATAGAAGAAAGTGACTCAATGCAGGCCTCAGCTGAATAGAGAAAAGGACTGCAGACTTTAAAGAACTCTTTAATTAAAAAAAATGAAGATAAGAAAAGCTACTAACAGTTTTATGAACTGGAAAATACAGTTAAAAGACTGTTGACGAACAGTGAGAATCAAATATGGATAGAGCAGTTCTTTGTAAAAGTTCAAAATTTCATCAGGTACATTACAAAATGTTTTTATAGAAAATAAATAAATAAATAAAAAATGAATTTTCAAATTTTGCAAATAGTTTAAATTTTTCATTAATTTTTTATTCATAATTTAAGTATTAATTATTAAATTAGTTATTAGTTTATATCTTACTAAATAAGTTCAAAGTTGATATTGTAATTTGCAATATTGAAATCATCATTTATTAAACTCAGCTGCTTAATAAACTCAAATATGCTTGAAAATAAAAAATGTCTAAGGAATTGAAATTTTTATTTTTAGTTTCTCTGTAGATACATTAGGTTATTTCGAAGCAGGAGACATAAAAAATGAGCAATTCCTTCGTTGGAACTCGAACCCCGGACCTCTCGAAAACGTGCCCAGCGTGCTGACCACTACACCAGAAAGGCATGCGAAGAAGGTGGGAGAAATACTTTATATACTCCCCCTTTTAAAGGGCGACTGGGGTTCGGGGGACCAGTGGTAGAGAATCATCATCCATCACTTTTTTAGTTCGGATGCCAGTGTGGAGACAGGTTATTTTAAGAAGGTGGGAGAAATACTTTATATATCTCTCTCCTTTTTTCCCCCATAGTATTTGAATTAAATGATTTTTAAAGTTTTTCATTTGAATTTCTTTATATTGGGCAGATTGTTTGTATGGAGATTTTTTAACTGTTAATCATATTTATTAGGGCTGATATAGTAAGGGTTTAAAAAGAAAATTAATCAAAAATATGGACATGCATCTTTTATATAAATATTAATTTTTATTTATTTATTTATTTTCCAGCATATATGGCTGAGACAGTAATTTTAAGGAAATCGAGTTTCAATTCCTACATTCCAACAGATCTTTTGAATGATCTTAGCAGGTGAGAATATTAGCAGTTTTTCTTGTTCTAAGAAAGGTCTGTTTTTGTTAAAATGTGATTGCTTTTTATATGCTTTTGTTAATTGTTTTTTATATGCTTTTGTTAAAATGTGATAGCTTTTTATATGCCTTTGTTAAAATATGGTTGAAAAAATCTTATGCTCAATAGAGATTCTTGAAGCTAATTATTATTGTTATCATGTGAGTTATGGAATTGTATTACTGAAAAGTAAATGGCATTTATAAGCATGAAAACAATGCTATTAGGTGGACTAAAACTTGAAAAATTATATACAGTCTAATGAGAAAAAAAAGCAGCTTTTAATATTTTAATGGTTAAGTTTTGCCTTTGGTGGGCATTTGTTTCTGCAGAAAAAAGGTAAATTTTCATCATTAGACTGTAAAAATGAAAGTAAAAAATACTGAATGATATCCCCTCACCACCAAAAAATAGTTCTTTTTAAAAAAATATATTTGAATGAAGCAGAACCTTTATGTTTAATTCTATGCTAATGTGAGGTAGACATTAAGGAAATAGAAGCATTACAAATTTAAAATCCTAAAGTAAGTAAAAGAAAAAAGTCCGTAAAATAAAAAATTAAGATCTAAGTTACAAAGTATTTAGCTTGACATGCAAACATTAAAAATGGACTTGTTTATCAAGTATGTTTTAGAAGATAGCATTGATAAATAAATAAATTTTATGGCCCCTCTTGTATGCATAACCTTTATTGATGCTTTTCTTCGATTTTTTTAATGTTATTTTGACATATATTTTTGTGCTTTTTATGTATGAAAAATTTTTTCTTAGATGTGAATAAAAAAGAATTTATGTAATATAATGTGCATTTTAAGTTCATTGAATATCAGTCGTATTTAATTTTTTAATTAATGCATTTTGAAATTAGCTTTGAAATATAATTTATATACTTTTATTTGTCATATGTTAATATGCTTTTATGTATGTTATGACTGTACTTGCTTTTAAAATTATTTTTTATTATTTTAGTCGCTTTATTATAAATGTTCCTGAA
>KK113510.1:159143-171495 GCA_000611955.2 Stegodyphus mimosarum
TGATTCGTATTTGCTTTCAAATTGAATTAGCCCATTGGTTTTATTTAGATTTTTATTGTGAAGAAGATCCAAAGTTACCAAAGTGTAATTTAAAAGATTTCATTCGCATTAGTATCCTTCATATTTTTTCTAATATTGAATTATTTGATCATATTTACTATAGTAGCTTTTATTGCTAATTAGAATTCATTGTGCTACAGTCATGTGCAATCTATTCTTGTGTCATAAATATAACATGGTGACAAAAATATTGTGCTATTCACATATTCCTCCTCTTTTTGCTCTCTCTATCTTTTTCTTTTAACTTATTTTGTTTCTTGAAAATCAAGAGGAAAAATATGAAATAATTCTTCTGACGAGAAGGGTTAAAAAAATATAGTAGACCAAAATTCTGAATGTATATGCATTCTGTGTTTCAAAGAAGTTAAGACAGTTTAACTTTTCACAATTGGTTATTTGCTTACACAATGCAATTAGTGCTACCACAAAATAAATATTCAGGAATAATGTGCTGAAAATTTTACATGGAAAATTAAGCAAGAGAGGGAAATATTCAAATAAGTGCAGTATTTATAAAGCTTTTTTGTAGTACACTTTTTGGTTAATAAGGCATAAATATTGTATTCCATCTGTAAATAAAATTTTAACAAATCAGAAGTGCTTATAAAGTTTTTAGTTATGTATTTTAAAGGAGGGGGAGGAAGCGAAGCAGCAAAATCATTCTTAAAAAATGTAGAAATGCTGTATTGAAATATTGCAGAATATGAAGACTTACATTTATATAGTATTTTGTAAGGAATGTGGAATGAATGAGTGTGCTCAAAGCTTTTGTTAATTTGAAATTAGTATTACTTAATATATATAAGGAGATACCCAAAAAATAACCAGTAATATTTTTAAGTAATTCTATTATACTTACACCACATATTTTATTTTACTTTAAAGTGTTCTGAGCCATCATCTGCTCATATCTCTCAACGTATTGTTTACTGCTAGAAACATGGAAATAACTGTAGAGCTTTTGACATGAATATTATTCAAGGTAAAGAAGATATCATATACCCGATTCACGTCACTGAGTTGCTTTTTTCATTAAATATATTGATTTTTTTTAATTCTTTGAAATAGAACAAAAAAAAGTTATGAGCAAGAAGTTTTGGTGAGTAGCACGAGAGAGACATAAATATTGTGTTGCTCTTCGCATACAACAAGTGATTAGATAGTAAAAGTGATGCAACAACCTGTGTTAGGCACTTTTAAATTAATAGATTTTTAGCATAGAAACTCTATTGATTTTAAGGCAGGGATGGGCAAACGTTTTCGTTCGCGGGCCAAAAATCGAAAAAAAAAAAAGTTCGGCGGGCCAAGGTAAATTTTTCTAAAATTTTAAAAACATATACAAGTATTACAATTTAAATATGTTAATGAGAAGAATTGAAATTGCGCTTTCATTTTTAAAAGTTTCTTATATTGAGGTTCGAAGTGACATGTACTGATTCTAACGAACGAGGCTAACTGCTCATCTGTCACTCTACTTCTTAAATAATTTCTAAGGTTCATTGTTGAAAATACTTGTTCACATATATAAGATGAAGCAAACATAGCACTGATTTTCTAGGCGTGAGATATTAAATTTGGGAAACTCACTTTCGATAATGATGTTATATTCTTTGAAGACTGCTACAGCTTCATTGCAGATGAGACACACTGGTTTATCTTTTACAACTGTAAAATATATTTCTAGGTCCATTCATCATTAAAAGCATGGCATTCTGCTGAATAACCCAAACAAGCACTAGCTACGCTATACTTTTAACAATTTCAAAACCACTATTCACAATGATGCTATATGTCCGCAATCTTTCCATACGCAATCAATAATACTAGAATTCGCGACAAAAGAAAAGACCGCTGGCTGGAGCTTAAAATGCTCAGTCTGCCAAATGTGAGGTCTGATTCACTTATATTGAATTCGCATACTTCTCTACGAAAAACAGATAACGATTCTTAAGCCAATCTACAGCATAACTACCAAAGTACTTCCGCGTTTAACACTTTACCGATTGAAAGGTGTTTGTGCTTGCTATTTCCATCGATTTATGTTTTGTAAAACAAAAATAGAGACAGTAAAAAGATCATCAATAATTTGAACAAAAGGAAGAAAAAAAAGTAATATTTAAACAAAGTAGAAAAGGAGATGGAGATATAATATTTAAATATACATTTCTTTTAATTTGCCTCGGATCGGCAAATTAAGATTCTATCAGCGGGCCGGATACAGTCTTCCAAGAGGCCGGATTTGGCCCGCGGGCCATAGTTTGCCCATCCCTGTTTTAAGGGCAAACAAAATTTCTTCATGCTGTGAAAACGGCTTAACACTTTTAATGCAGGTATGACAATATAATATAGTATACATTGATATTTAAGTTCTTCAGTTTTTACTTTGTTGTAGTGTGAAAATAATTTAAATGTGTAACTTGTATTGTTATTACCAATAATAATGTATATTAAATTAATTTGAGATTTTATTTTAATGATTAGGATTTTCTCTTTATAGTATAAGAAATAAAATTTAAATAACATATGCAAGAATCTACATATTTCACTGAAAACAGACTATATAAGAATTGTTTAAACATGTAAAGCTTAATTGCAAAATGTGCTTTGGCACACAGTGATATTCAACATTTCAAGTCTACAGGAGCATGGAGGAACTTCATTGTCTTGAAGTTGGGAGCAAAAAAGAATAAAAGTTTACAAAAGTGTGACAGTGGTTTCAGCTCAATGAAAAGAAAATTTTAGGCCCATTCTGTGTGTCAGGCATCATGAAAATAGCGAGTTGGAGCAAACAGAAACAGACATAAATCATTATCGAAGATGAACTGCTGTAGATTTATGTCACTTGGAAAAAAAAACAGAAAATCTTAATTAAGCTAATAAAGCCTAGTAGTGCTATCTATAACTATGAATTTTGCACTCCTATATATGATTGAAATTTGATATATTTTTAAACCATTAAGATATAGAGCTTTAAAACTATTGCATAAGAGATAAAGCAAGGTTCTTTGCAACCGGCATGAGAAATATTTCTGCAAAATATCTCTGGTATATTCCTGTTTAAGATATTCTTCTCATTAAGAGATAAAGAAACTTTGTTAATCTGTGTAAAAAATAATATGGTTTATTTATTTAGTGTTGCTTACAGTAATGACAATTTGATTAACCTCAGCACCTAATTTACCTTAGTGCCTGTCTGTCACTAACCTTAGTATCAAATTTATCTTTAATGATTCTTTAATTGTCATTTGTTGCTAATTAAGTGGTCAAATAAAATTACAGAAGAAGTTGATCTAAAAATGAAGGACTAGGGATTTTTATATAAACTATGTAACTCATCTGCAAATAATATAGTATTCGAAGCGTAAAATGAATAGAGTAAAAAATTTTAAAAAATTAATCATCAGCATGATAAATAAAAAAAATTAGATGCTTATTATGTTAAAAATAGAATTGCTGAAGTTGTCAATTTTTGAGTGACCTCATCAGCATTTTTAAAGCATCAACATGCTTTTGTTATTATTACTAGTTGTTTATGCCTACACACATTTTATTTTAATACTTAATTCTGTCATAAGATTTATTTTGTTTTGAGATGTTTGGAAACTTTTCATAAACTTGCTAAGTTATGATCACCACTTCAAAATGATCAACAATAGTTGCATTTATAAAAGTTCAAAGCATTTTGTTTGCTTCTAGATGTATAAAAAGTAAATGGTCATGCTAAGTTCTCATAATTTTACATTCTGTCGCTAGGTACCAGAAATTGGTTCTCATTCTCTTTGTTTATATGTATGCCCATTGATTAATTACTTTAGAGGGGTTACGGTCTCATGTCTTGAATATAGGTATTTTCCACCTCCAGAAATGACTTATTTATTCAAAAAAGATAAATGTGGAATCAATATTTGCATTATGAATAAAAAAAGTGTATAAAGCCAGTGGGTTTCATAAAGTATAAGAAATCTTATTTTTTCACTTATTATTCTGCAATACTATCTAGCTGCAAGTTTTAAAGAATTCTGTTTGCTTGGAATTTTTTCCTCTGTTCTTTTCCCTCCCATTAGTTTATGTATGCCTTGACTTCTTCCATAAATTTACAACGATTGTAATTTTAAGTGGGGACGTTATTGAAGAAATGATTGTTTCTGAAATTCTAGGGCATGTCATGTAGAGACTTCAAATTTTCCATCTGTTAAGTAATATCAAATTTGATTTAGAATATTGTGGTGAAACTGTCAAAGAATTAATTATCTGTTTCTAGTAACTAATTTTGCATTTTTGTATTCTCTAATTGTGTTTCATTTGCTTCTTAAATAAACTCTTAGTGGATAGATTTCATTCTGGATGCTCCACATAATTGAATTGAAGATCTTCAAAAGAATATTAATTTGTTTTTATAATTTGCTTTTAAATCTGTATGTGTAAATCAGTGTCAATTTGTGTGTTTCATTTAAAATATGTCAGTTTGTGTGTTTGACATAAATTTTTCGATTTGTACAAAATTTTTTTTAGTGATTTCATAGAATTTTATGGGAAATAAAAGCAACTTTGAAATACTGCTTTTTATCTCCTATTCCATATTTCATCCCGATTTAAAATTTTACAGAATTTAAAAAAAATTAGTGTTAACTTGGTTTCTATTCATTAAATGCGTCTGATATCGGTATTTCTGTTTGTTATGTGACACAGTCTTTTGGAATTGGATAAAATCAGTATTATTTTAGTAATATATTCTGTATAGAAAGTCATGTAATTCGTATGCTATGGTCATTCTGACATCAGTGGACATTAAAATTGTTGTATTTAATTTGCTGACCTTTTTTGTATCATTAATGTCACAAGATTGATTACCAATACTTACAGAAGTAGAACAGAACAGAAGTTCAAAGTAATGAAAGTTTCTTGTGATTGTAGTAATATTTCTTGTTGAAAGTCACAAGCTGTATGACTGAAAAATTATGTATGTAGTGATTTGTAGTTTAAGGGCGTAAACATAAAACATTGATACACAGAGATAACAGCAGTCATCTAGGCTGACTGAACATATTTTATTTGATATTTTTCTGTTACTGGACTGGATTAAAAAAATGTATGTATGTGTGCATGTATGCATGTGTGTATACACACATACATATGCATACACATATACATGCATCCACGTGCACATTTCTGAATCCAGTCCCGATAACGGAAAAGTACCTTTTATTTTTTGATAAGCATATTCTTAACTTGAATAACAAAGGGCAATGGGTGTAATTGGTGCTCTCACTTTTGATCACATTTGTGTCTTTTTTACACCGTTATGATAGTAGGATTTATGGAATGGAGGTGAGCAACAACAAGCAAAAAAACATCTGAGATAGAAGTTTAGTGCAGAAAAATTTAGTTTCAATTCAGATTTTCTTAAGTGGCTAATGGTAAGTTTCAGTTTCTAAAACTGAAATCATTATTGACTCAAGTATTATGTAATTATATTCGTCATGAACATTAAGCAGTAATCATATGACATTGATAAATTTGAAATGATACAACTTAGAATCATTTGTTTTAAGTAATTACTGTTTTTGCATACTAAGGAAAATAAACCAAATTAAAAAAAAGTAAATAAATTAAAATCGAGAGTTTAGAGGCTGTTTCAAATTAAATTCACTGTTTTAACTTACATATACATTCGTGTAAGATTTTTACACTATTCAATTACATGTCTAATTTGTGTGTGTATGCATAAGCATGTCAGAACTACATTATTTTTTTCTCTACTGTTATGAATTACTTTAACAGTTTTATACAGTACAAAGTCCGTAATCCGCAATCGTCGGGACCTCGGCAATTCCGGATTAGGGATTTTTCTGGATTATAGATCATAAATTTTAATCTGGTAAGATGGCATGTAGAAATTATGCAATTAAAAAATGAAACAGTAATTTATGAAATAAAGAGCAATTATGAATCTAAAGGATATCAAATTTTACAAAACAAAAGCTTAATATTTATTTGTTTACTTTATTAAACATTTCTTTCAATGTAAGTTGTTTAAGTTGCTTTGTTTTTTGTGCTAATACTTTCTCTTTAATTCTATAAATAGACATAATTTCTTCTTCAGTTACAAAGTTCCACTGTTCAATTTCCGTAATTGTTGTGTCGAGAATACTGACTAATTTGTCAATCAAAATTTTTTCGTTTTCAATAACCTCTCTGTCACTTTCTTCACTATCGGAAGCGGTCCTGACCGTGAAATATGGTAGCTGGCCATAAATTATGCCAAGCATTTTTTAACGTATTTGGAGACACATCTTCCCACAATCTTGCGGTGCTCTACACAGCAGATTTTATGCTAAAATATTTAAAAAAATTCTTGAATAGTCTTGCCATTGTTCAAGAAATTTAACATAGATTTTGAAACTGCTACTTTATATTTACATTTCAGCGTGTGCACTATTCCCATACCCATAGGCTGAATGATAGATGTACAGTTTGGAGGGAAGAATAATATGGATACATTATCTTTCACTAAAACTTTAAGTGAAGTATGCGTCGAACAGTTGTCAACAGTCAGGACTATTTTTGAGTTATCAGGTAAACCAACCGAATTCAAACGTCGCCGAACCTTGGGTATAAATAGCCCCGGGTCACCGAGCCTAGGGCCTTTGACCCCGTTCTTTATAAAATTATTCTGCAGGTCAGATCAACAAGCCTTTCTGGCTTTGTTGTGATCACGACTGAGATTTTGTTTACTTCTGTTATTTTTATAGGACCTTTATTGCTGTTGAAAGCTTTCCTGCACTTTTATTGCTGTTTAAAGCTTAAAAAGCACACTGTACAGCAGAAGAATCAACAACGAAATGTCAGGAGCAGCCAAACAATAAGAAACCTCTTAGGACAAGCTGTCTGCAGTAAACTGATACAATGCATTTGGAGAAACTGTAGCTGCTACTGCATACCTTAGGGGAAAGGAAGAAAACAATATTGCAATCTTGGCCGTTTTCAAAAATCTCCACGTGTTTTATTGTGGAAGGAAAAAAATGCGCATGCGTAAAGCATACAAAAAAAAAAAAAAAGTTTGTGACTTTGAGGTCCGGATTCCGGACTTTGTACTGTATTTAATTATTTATCCTTAATTTATAATGTTAGTTTTGGGAGTTACTGTTTTTGCATACTAAGGAAAATAAACCAATTTAAAAAAAGTAAATAAATTAAAATAGAGAGTTTAGAGGCTGTTTCAAGTTAAATTCATTGTTTTATCTTAGATATACATCTGTGTAAGATTTTTACACTATTCGATTACATGCCTTAATTTGTGTGTGTACGCACAAACATGTGAGAACTGCATTATTTTTTTCCTTACTGTTATGAATTACTTTAACCAGTTTTATATTTAATTATTTATCCTTAATGTATACTGTTAGTTTTTGGACATATCCCATTTCTTCAGGAATATTCTGCAGAAGTCGATTCTGTGATAGCTGATTGGAGAGAGTATAAAATGGCTGTACCTACGTATGGTGCAATATTATTAGATGAGACTATGAAAAATGTAAGTGCAATTTATTTATGGTTGTATTTAAGTGTGTATGCAAAGCATTGTGGATCATTATTATAGTTTTTATTGTGTTTTTTTTCTGTAACTGAATATAATAATCAAAGCATTATTGCTATATAGTGTGTATATATCTTATTATTAGTATATAGTGGTTACGTTACATTTCATTGAATCAGAACTGAAAGAGATTTTCATTCAGTGTAATACTTCCTCTTATAACAGTGGTTTTTATAAAAAAGCTTTTGATATTTTTTACATTATGTTGCTGAGTAAATAACCCAATGTTGTGAATACAATCAATGAAATATATACAGACACATGCACACACACCACCAAATATATATATATAAGGAAAGTAAAGAAAGAAGAAAAGCAATATGAGATTCCTATTTTAAATACTCATAACTGCTGCAGTATTTGTTAGACTGGGCAAATTCAGTAAATTAAAAAAAGAGGAGATTACATTAGTGTATTAAAAATTGTTTTTTTTTTTTAGATTAAAGTCAACATAATATTAGACGTGATATCTGGTAGTAATGAAAGTTTTCCCCAAAAACATTCTTAATAACATTTGAAAAAAAAAAAAAAACCTGAAAGCAGTACCTTTAGTGCAGGTAGCAATCACCACCCAAATCTATGATTTTCTGCCAGCATTTTGTTAGTTTTTCGAAGCCTTCGGCCCAGAAATTTGGTGGCCACAAATCCAAAAATAGGTCAACCTCATCTTATATGTCCTGTGCAGAATAGGAGATAGCACCAGCAAGATGTAGCTACAGCTGTAAAATAAAATATAAGACTGAAGGAGCGATTTCAGGGCTGTGTATGGTGGGTGTGGTAAAGGATCCTATTCGAAACCATAATGTGGATACATGTGGTCTTGCAGTATCTTGATGGAACATTCCCTTTTGCAAGAAAACTCAGTTCGACATTTTTCCTTGATAGCAACGTCAACACAGATTAGCATCTTGCTGTGCACCTTACTGTTGAGGGTTTTACCTTTTTCCAGATACTCTTTATGGATAAATACCATGGCAATTCCACCAGATACAAAGCATGATCTTTTTGTTAGTCAAATTGTGCTTTGCAACGCTGCCGACAGGCTCACTGGGTGCAGATCAACCCCCTTTTTAGCTTGTGTTGAAGTAAATCCATTTTTCACCACAAGTGACGATTTGGTGCAGGGTTTTGTTTAAGCACGCCAACGCAAACTGTTTGTGCAGACAATATTGGAGTGACAGTAAACTTTTGTTAAAACCTGATATTAATATGGTCATTAATAAATATTAAATTTGTATGCAGTTTGCAATTTTTATAATATTTTCAGAAAACAGTGGGGTTTTTTATAATACTTTTATTAGGCTATAGAGGTCAAGCACTTCAACTAAAAACTTGCGTCGTCAGTGGTCAATTGGTTAAGGTCACTGAACACTGGGAATTCGACTGGGTTCAACTGAAGGCAAACAGACTGGCTGCATTGTTGGGTTTCATAGTTTTGTGAATGTGTTGCCTGAATACAAGCCAGTTTTTCGTAGATAGTTTTCCTCAAATGCCTCCCTCCTGTTACGTAGATAACCCTCATATGCTTTTCCATATTTAAATAACATAATTAATGTAAGTAAGTTAATAACTTTTGTCAAGTAACATTGTTGTCGTGTACTCAATTATTTATAGTTTATTGCAGTATATTAAAGGCTATTGACATATGACCCCTATAAATGAAATTATTGAAAACTGAAATGATTTTGTATTTCCAAAATATATCATTATTCAAAGAAATCTCCTTGTATTGCAATATGTATTTCCAAATGTTCTGAAATTTCTTCTATCTCTTCTTCAAAAGAATGTATTTGAAGTCTGTCCACCACAAATAATTTTAGTGATAGAAGTGCTATCCTATAAATCATGACCTTCTGGGTCATTTCAGCTTTATAGGGATATGGGAATTTTTTATAGGAATTTTTAGGGGGACCTTTTTTTAGGGAATAGGGAATTTTTTGCCACAATACTATGAGCGTCATCAGCTTTGTATCAGCATATTCAGATGTCAAATAGTTTCCTGCACTGCAATTATGTCTGTTGTTCTAAATGTTCTTTTTTGTTGTTTGAGTGTTTCTTGTCATGGAAATTTGTGCATATTGCAGCTCATTTGTGACAGTGTTTTGTTGCTTTGAAAAGCTTTATGCTGAGGAGGTCAGTTCATGATAAATTCTGTTCTTCTGATTTTCACAAAGGCTAGTGAAAATTTATAATTTTATCATCCAGAAAAACCTTAATAAAAAAAATCTGAAAGCTTTCTGATTTTATATTGCTCCCAAATGGGTGTTTTTTCATATACACATTTTGAGAGCATTTGGGCTAATGCCTCATTGGGCTAAGTATATTTAAAAACAGCATATCTTTAGAATTTCTGATAGTCTCGCATGCTGGAGGTAAAAATGTTTTATTTTGTGTAGTATTGCTACTGCTTGCTTTGAAATTGCTGAGTTTTTTCACCAAAAATTCTTCATAAAGTTTTACAAAATATGAAATAGACAATAAAATAAATTCCAAATTTGGCCTTCAAGGTGCCCATGTTTGGTTGGAGGACTATGTTATTCAAAATTTGATGACACTAGGTGCTGCTGTTTTTTCACCATGCAAGAAACATGCATACATTCCTGTAGCTTCTTCATTATTTACTCTTTTATACAGGACGATGATATTTGGTAACAACAATTTGGAAAGTGATTTGGACATTTAAAGTGATTTGTTTCAAAATGCGGTTTCAAGATTAATAGCCCTTCTGGGCTAATACTGTTTTATTCTAGGAATAGATTTTTTTTCCTTGCTCATTGTTCTTGCAAGTGGTAGACATGAACTTATTATTACTAGATATGAGCCCAAACTACAGGTAACTCTGGAATAGTTGGAATATCTGAGGCTGCTTCCTGTTTCATGTGAATAATCAAACAGAATATCCAACAATTAGGGTCATATACAAAGGCTTTTTTGTCTTTTTTGGGTGTTTAAATTTAAAGAAAGGAAAAACTTTATTTTTTGAAATTTTTATTTTTGTTTGTTGAAAGGTTTTAAAAATAATTGAAAATAATTGGAATAATGAATCCACTTATCTCTTATGTTGTAATGAAATTTTTTTGCTGTAATGAAATGAAATTTCATTTCATAATTCTTTTACTGCCACAATGAAAATATTTTTAAAAAAGAAAAGCATTTTTCTGTTCAGTATAATGTATTGAAAGGAAAATATTTTTCTTTAATATAATTTTAGTACTGATTGTCTGCACCTCCATGAAAAAACACTTAAATTATTGGCCACTTTGTGAATTGGGAAAAATCTTCTCACCTATCTTAGCTATTTAGGTATCTTCTTGACTCATAGTTACTGATTTGTTTATAAATAATAATAAAAAGCATTTTATAAGAAACATGGAACTTTATTGAAGGGAGGGCAACAAAAATCACTGAAATGATGGATAACTGTAAAATGTGTAAATCTACATATACTGAAACACATATGCTGAATATGCATGCATGGGATGGCTGTTGTCACATGTATATTCGAAAATATGCAAAAACATTGCAGTTGAAACCAGTGGTATAAATAATCAGAAAATATATCAATTTATGAATGTTTAAATGATTAACCTAAAATTTGTATGTGTGAAAATAATGTTTTACTACTTGTTGTAAGTGAAATATTTAGCTCTAATAATCTGATCAGTATAAAGTCCAAGATCAGGAATCATCAAGATTTTTGTGGTTCAGAAATTTTTGGATTTTAAATCATCAGTTTAAATGTAGTAAGACAACACATAGAAATTATATAACTAAACATATGAAATAGTTGTTTTTGAAGTATGAAACATTTATGAACTTAAGGGAGCAAAATTTTACAAAAGGGGAATGTTAAAATTTATTTTATTTAATTAAACATATCCTCCAATGCAAGTAGCTTAAGCTATTTCATTTTTGTATTAATGCTTTCTCTTAGTTTAAGGAGACCTTTTTTTTTCTTCATTTACTTATATTCTTGAATTTCTTCACTTATTAGCCCAGAAGGCTGTTAGCCTCAAAGCAGCATTTTGCATCGAATCACTCTTCAGATTGTTGCTGTTGCTCTGTATTATATTTAAAGAAACTAAATAATAAAGATTCTACATGAATGTATGTATCTTTCTTGCATTGTTAAAAAGCAATGGTGCATAGGGTCATCAAATTCTGAATAACATAGTCCTGCACCTGGAAACCTGAATTTGGAATTTGTTTTTTTCCTATATTTCATATTTTGTAAAACTTTAATGAAGTTTTGATTAAAAGTCAACAATTTCAAAGCAAGCAATGGCAACGAAACATTTTTATCTCAAGGGCACGAGACTGGCATATTCACAAAGCCTACAGACCTTTTTCCTACGGTCTGCTCTCATTGGACGAAACATCTGCTTGGCGGTCATATTTGGAATAGTGAGTTATCGCCTTGCAGTCTCCGTAATTAATGCCAAACATACCTTTTGGGCTTTCCAGTAAAGCGAGGAGAAACAGCGTTTATTTCATTCGATATTTTTTTTTTTATTTTATGAATGAAAGCTAAGGGGAATTGTGTGGAATATATTTTAAATAACCTACTGATCTTATTAATATTTTATTTGTATTTGGTTAAAGAATGAATTTAAACTGTTAAAGGTACGATAATTGTTTTGCAAGAAAAAGTATTTACATGGAAATGGGATATGTGCTTTTTTCGTCATTTCTGTT
>KK113510.1:178204-194440 GCA_000611955.2 Stegodyphus mimosarum
TAAACAAAATAAATAGCGAATAATCTTCAAAATGAAAGTTTTTCACTAAGAACACAATTTAACTGAACGGTATGCTTACTTTAGAAGATATATCCCCTACACTCTCATTTTCAAACTCAAATACAAAAGTAAAACAGAAGTATATATTTTAAAACATTTACTTTTATTTTGCATATATATATATATTCATGCATCTTGAAATATGTCAAGAAATTAAGGCAATATACTAAAAGTGCATAAATCTACTTATAAAGCATTTTGGCATTAAAATAAGAAAATACCTTTTTCTATTTGCAGTTTTTGAAAATTTGAGTTTTTAAAAGGGAAACTCTGTGCCAGCTGGAGGATTAGTATTATTACAGACCATTTTTCTCGTTGAGAACATCTCTTTCTCTAGATTCATAGCGATTGATTACTTTGCCTAAAATTACTATCTATTATAATTAATTTTAATGCTTCTTGAAATGAGTTTGCCCCCTACATTTAGGATATTTCGGTATGCAGTATTCTGCATTTTTGGTCTACATTTAGCATGTTCTGTATGGGTTTTATCTAAGTGTAATTATTAAAAAATAAAACATTCATTTTTATGTGAAAAATATTTGAATCATTATTTTAGGTAACCACATTCATTTTAAGTATGAACATTATGTAAATATGTTTTATCTGTGCTTATGAGGCTCAGATCTACTATTTTATTACAGTACTTTTACATTGTAGCAGATACAGTCGAATATTGATATGCAGTATGGAAAAAAGTTGCTAGCCCTCTGCCCCCCCCCCTAAAAAGGATCATTTATGGTGAAAACAAAATAAAATGTAATGAAAATAGATTTACATTTATTTATTTTTGTGTACAGTTCCTCATGTCTTTCTTCTTCCTGCAACTTTTAATGCTGTATTTCCAAAATGCTTTCTTCATTGACACATAAGTGCATTTTGTGATCATTTTCACATATTCTGTTACAAGTGAAAGGATTTTTCTTGAAGGAATATGACTGCATTTTTCTTTCATTTCATGGTAAACTGAAAATTATTATTATGTTTTTTGTCTGAAAGTTTTAAAATAATTAATCAGTCAGCAGTTAGTTGATTAATAATAATTATAAATTGATTAATAATAATGTAAATAATTATTACCATAGTAATAATAATACATTATTAATACGATAATTTATGTTAAAGTCATCATCACAATAATGTTAAAATAATTATCAAATTGAAATAGTTATCAAAGTATCATACAATACGCTTTCAGTTTGTATATGGTATTTAAAATATCTTTCTGGATAGAATGGTTTGTCTGTGAAAAGTGTTAAGTAGGGCTGGTTTAATCAGCAGTCAACTTTGGTAGTGTCATGCCCAATGTTTGTGCGTTCTTTTCATCTGTTATTTGCCGTCAATCAACTTTATTTAGAGTAATAAAAGACAATAACTATATTTTTATGTAAATTTCTCATAAATCATGTCTTAAGATTCCTTTTTAGTCCAATGGGGCTTTGTCTGTGAAGGAAATTTGTTTTCATTTTGCGATTTTGCGTTGGAAACATAAGGAGTCACTTTTCAAACTGTTGCCACAAAATATTGCAACCCTGCATTGTATTTAAAGAAATTAAATAATGAAGAATCTGCATAAATGTATGTATATTTCTCCAAATGTGATAAAACAATGGTACCTAGAGCCATCCAATTTTGAATGACATACATTTCCACCTGAATATGCACATCTGGAAGCCCGAATTTGGAATTTGTTTTATTATCTATTTCATATTTTGTAAAACTTTAATGAATTTTTTATGAACAAACTCAAACAATTTAAAAGCGAGCAATGGTAACACTCTACGCGGAAAAAAAGCCTTTTTATCTAAAGCGCATGGAACTGTGTATCAGAAATTATAAAGATATATCCATTTTAAAATTATTTTGCAATATTGCTGTTGAACTGAATTTTATGGTTTAAATGCAAAGAACATGATATTTAATAAATAAAGGTAACACACGAAACGTTAAAAAACATTCCTTTGGACATAATTTAAAATCTGAAAGCTTTCAGTTTTTTTTTTTATGTGTTACTTAAAATTTTTCTATGCCATTCAGTATGTTCCATGTGATCCATTTGGCTGTTTTTCTCTGCATCATCCTCACTCTCCATAGAGGGCACTAATGGCTGGCACCTCCCCATTCAAGTTGGGGTTCAAATGGTGTGATTAAAAAAAATGCTTGAAATCAATTAAATGTACAATATCAGGGTTCATACAGTCCTTAGAATTTATGGTCCTTGAAAGTCATTAATTTCCTCGAAAGCCCACAAAAGGTCCTTAATTTTTCTCATCTGATGTTTCTGTCTTTTTGTGTGTGTGTGTGTGTGTGTGTGTGTGATTGCCGTTTTGAATGTGAATTAACATTTTGCAGGAATATTTTTTTGGGAATTCATTGACAAATATACATTTGATAGGTTAATGTTTGAAATTCCTTAGAATTTATGGTCCTTGAAAGTCATTAATTTCCTCGAAAGCCCACAAAAGGTCCTTAATTTTTCTCATCTGATGTTTCTGTCTTTTTTTTTTGTGTGTGTGTGTGTGTGTGATTGCCGTTTTGAATGTGAATTAACATTTTGCAGGAATATTTTTTGGGAATTCATTGACAAATATACATTTGATAGGTTAATGTTTGAAAGCGTTCCTACTTCTTAGTCAAAAAAATTTTGGATACTGAAGTTTTAGAAGCACGAGACCCTGCTTCATTTGAAACATAAACATTTCAAAGTAATTCTTTCTTTGCAAATGAAGAATTAAGAAAATAACCTCAAAAACAAACTTTTCTTTTTTGAGATATAAGTTCTTGTATTTTGTGTCACTAAATTTGGTGACTTATCAATGTTTTGATGATTTCAAAATCAGTTTGTATGCAAAGTTTTTTATTCGGAGATTTGTAAAATTTTGACAATTTTTTTCCATGGACATAATAACACTAATAAATATCATAGAAATTTAAGAAATAACATTAAAATAAAACATTTTTATTTTCTCCTGCAGTATTTTAAAGTGACATTGCTTTCCATTTTTTTTTTAGGGACTTATGGTTAAATATGGTTGTTACTTCTTGTTTATTCTGAAAATAAATACTAGATTTGAGCCTATAAAATACTAGATTTGATAGATCTATAAGGTTGGATACTAAATTTACTAGATTTGAGCTTTACTATTTGTTTATTCTGAAAAATAAACAAGGTAATAAATTCTATGAAGCACAGTTTTTGAAAAACTTCTTAGAAAAAAAAATGCTAATGTAATTGTTTAAAATTTAATTAATTTCTTTTTTCTTATATTTTTTCTTGTTAAGAGTTTTCCCCATGTTATTGTTTCATATTATTTAAATGTGTTTTTCAGTTTTCTTTTGAAAATTCACTTAAAAATCTTCTGGCTTTTTACAGAATTGGTAGGGATCATTTTTCTTTTCGATTTTAGATCTTGCACCTTGGATAGTCTAAAGGCAAGATTTATAGATTATTTTGAAGGGAAGACTCATAGACCTACAATTGCCAGAAAAATGTGATGAAATGAAAAGTATCTTCACAGTATTAACATGTAATGAATGAGTTTTATTGGAAATTTGTAATAAATTACTTATCTTTTGGAGAATTTGTGGAATATCAGTGAAAAGAAAATTATTTGAATTTTCTTCTTTTCATTCTAGAAGTTTTTCTCTTAATCTTCCCTTTATTTTCTTATCTTTCCACTGGAAACAAGCATCAAACCAATCAAAGAAAGCAAAGAAATTGAAAACCGACAGTTAATTAAAATATTCATGTTCTATGTCTTAGTCACCATACACACCTCAGTGCCTGCCCAGAATTCTAAAAATGTTGCCCAAAATTTTGTTGCTTGGTGCTTCACTAAATTCTAAAAATTCTGCTATACTACTTCTGGTAATTGGGCTTGGCCTTATATCATTTCATATTTATTTTCAATGCTGATATTATTGAAGAAATAAAATTAGCAGTTTCTTCAGTACATTCTAAATGCAAGCAGTTATTATGTTTATTCTAAAGAATAACAGAAATCTTTAATTAAATCTGAAAATTCTAAAATGAAGAGGAGATTATTGAAAGAAAAATTGGTTTTATAAAGAAAGAGAAAGTTATTCATCTTCGGTGAACTAATGTTCAGTTGCCTTGGGTGCCTGGACATGGCCCTATCCCAGTATAGCAATTTTATTTCTTTTTCGAATGTTGAAAATAGCATTGCTGGCATTCACAGAAGTAAGAAATTTTTCATATAGCAATTGTGGCAGAAAAATAGTCAGCAATTATGGCATTAGTTCAGTAGAAACAACCAGAGTCCATATAGATAAAATAGCAGTTATAGGAGGATGAGATGAAGCAGTCCTAAATAATGGTGTAATAGGAAAATGTAGAGTTTGCGATGAAGGAGGACAGTTAAGGAGATGAAGGGGGGGGGCATGACTAGTTTGTCACTTAAGTCCATGGAGACATCTGATTGGTTGAGGATTACCAGGTCACATAAGCTGGGAAACACATTTTACGTACAAAATAATGTAATATAAATGTAAATAATAAAGAAGATGAAAGCAGTTATCAGAAATGCTAAATACATGATTACAGAGTTCAGAAATTTATTGAATGGCCTGGATAATTGCACAGTCTCAGAATTTGAAATCATGTGGATGGTCACCCACCAAGTGTTGTTTCTAAGTACCGTATTTTTCGCCGTATAAGACGCACCCAATTTTAATGGAGGCAAATCTAGAAAAAAAAGATTATGAACCAAATTCTGTAGTAAAATATTTTATATCAACTGTATAAAGTTAACAGCAATGTCAACCATGTAACATACTAAGAGCTATCTTTACTCTCATAAATAGTCAGCAAACAGTGAAAGTAACAAAAATAAGGCTGTCATGTTTTTATTCTAACCCCAAGAATTCCTCTCCTTCGCTGCTATCAGAAATGAGGAAGGACAGATCCACGCAGTCATTGTCATCACTTTCTTCCTCACTGGTGTCAAATAAGACGTTGTCTTCTGTTCCATCCAAGGCATTACTAATGCCATACTTCTTGAATGATTTTACAACAATGTCTTTCATTACGGAGTCCCATGACCTTTTAACCCATTCACACACTTGTGTGATAGTGGGCCTCTTCATCCGTCCAGTAGGAGTCAGATCATGGTTCCCAGCTGCCATCCAGGTGTTCCACTCCTCTCGCATCAGAACTTTGAACGGTTTGTTAATAGAAACGTCCAGAGGTTGCAGCTGGCTGGTAAGACCACCAGGAATCACAGCTATTTGGGTCTTAACTTCCTTAAAGTTCTTTTTAGTAGTTTCTGTAATGTGCGCTCTGAACTGGTCAAGCACCAACAAGGAAGATTTCTTCAGAAGCCCGCCAGGACGTTTGGACCACACTTTGTCAATCCACAGCCTCATGCCATTTTCGTCCATCCACCCTTTATCATGAACGTGCACGATGACTCCCCGTGGAATTGTTTCTTTTGGGAATGTTTTCCTTTTAAAGATCAACATTGGCGGCAGTTTGGTACCATCTGCACAGCAGGACAGCACAACCGAGTAGTGGGTTTTCTCATGCCCTGAGGTTTTTACGGTTATGCTTTTGGCTCCTTTGTTATCTACGGTTCTGTTAGATGGCACATCAAACGTTATCGGGACTTCATCCATGTTCCCAATCTGGCTCATTTCAAAGTTATTCTTCTTCCTCGCATCAATAACAAACTTATGAAAAGACAGAATCTTTGATTCGTATTCCTTTGGCATTTTTTGTGCAATTCTGGTTTTGGTGCGCATAGAAAGGCCAGATCTCGTCATAAATCTATAGCACCACGATGGTGATCCGGTGAAATCCTGAATGCCTTTCTCCACAGCAATGCGTTTGGCCTCATAGATTATCATTTTTGTTGAGACAGAAAGTCCATTTTGCCGGTGACATGTGATCCACTCCTTTACTTCTACCTCTAACTCTGGCCACCTTGCAGTTGGTCCACGTAAGGTGTGCTTGCTTTTATCCAACTTTTGGAGCTGATCCTCCTGTTTCCTCCACTCTCTTATCATTTTCTCAGTTGGAGGTGGCCCAAAGTGTCTCTCCGCTGCTCTGTTTCCATGCTCCTTAGCAAATTTTATTACTTCCAGCTTGAAAGCAACTTTATATGCCAGTCTCTTCTGCTTCGACATCTTGATGGGGTGGTATGAAATATGATATATTTCATTCAGATATACCATACTACATATATCACAGCTCACAGCTATCCGCGCCTCCGCTTGCTCCCGCTTGCTCTCGCACTGCTATTAGCTGAGCGCAGAGGCGCGTGCCTTCACCCGCACCCGCGCTGGCTTACGAGACTCTAAAAAGTGCACAAAGCCAGCGCGGGAGCGAGCGAAGGCACGCGCCTCTTCGCTCAGCCAATCACAGCGCGAGGCAGAGACCATCCAAATACAGTGCGAGGTAGAGCAGGGCTTCCTGGTCTCAGACAGCGCCAAGAGAGATGGCGCCTCAGACGGTGCCAAGGCAGAGCGGCGCCATGGTGGGCTTTTGTATTTGCCGTATAAGACGCAGGCACTTCCCCCCCCCCCCGATTTTGGGGGAAAAAAGTGCGTCTTATACGGCAAAAAATACGGTAATTCTGCTTGAAATTGCAATAGCTATGCTGCAAATACATATCAAAACGTAATATTAAGTTGGACAGCCCTGACTTTCACTGAGCATTAAAGCAGCAAAGGGTCGTAAGTAGTAGCCTCATTTAAACTTTCATAATGAAATAATCCAAATTGGTTCATGTGGTCACAAAGTTATGCATTATGAAAGAATTTTTCATTGGCATTATGGAGAAACTTTGCAGTGTGATCATTCTTAGGTTCTTATGTAGGAGACTGTTACGTACGAAATAATGGGCATTGGTACGGATTCGTAAATATTTGTTTTGAAGCACCTGTAACTTGTGGATATCATAGGGAGATGCAGTGGCCCATGTCGGAGATGTGTAAGTCATCAGCGGTCTGATTGTAGAGAGGTAGATGATTTTTTTCTTTGCAAGTTCTAACTTTGAATATTTTCCTATAAGGGGAAGTATTAGTAGCTTTGCTTTTAACATGATCCAGGTGAATCGGTCATTGAAGATAACTCCCAGATATTTGGCTTGTGTTACAATTGGTACAGGTTCTCCAAATAAAATGAGGTTATTTCAGATAGCAAATTTTCTTTTCTTCTTCTGATGAGAAGATTTGATTTGGTAGCATTGATACAAATGTTTCAGTATTTACCCATTTTTCAATGTCCGGAATACAGGTTTGAAGTTTATTGACGTCATGATTGACATTAGCTGAACTTACCGTGAAGAAGGTGGTATCATCTGCATAGCAGGCAAGTATGGAACAGTTACTTAGATGGGGTTTTGGGAAATCTGTGACATAGAAAAGTTTGCAATGAAGACCCAAGGTTTTGAATATATCTCCAAGAGCTAGTTTTAGTAGAGACAGCAGAGGCGGGTGTTTGAAGCTGAATGAAAGGGAACATTCAGTAGTCGAGGTGTAGGCAGGATTTCCTTGCTGGAGTTCCATTGGCTGCAGAGGAGTAATCCTATTGGATGAAGTACGATCTACAGTGTATTATGGGGAGGGGCTAGGTTCTTTTCAGTCCATGCTAATTCAGAGGGATGGCCGAATGAATGAGGGGGCATAATTGAAAAATTAATTAAAGCCTGCTACAACCGAAAGTCCTCTCGTGTGGTTTGATAGAAGGGGAGAGGGATGGGAGACCCTTGTATCTGTCCCCCCGGGGTGCTCTCCATCAAAACTGGGGGCGGAACTAAGCCAAATTGCACTGTCACCTGTTAGGTGCTCGAGACTTGCCAACATAAAGCGTAATCTTGTGCTCCTTGCCACGAGGAATTTCGTGGGCTTGGACTGACTATACGTCAGACAAGTGAGCATCAGCAACAACATACAACACAGAAGTTTTAATTAGAAGTCAAGTAATAGCAACAGTTTTAGTTTTTCTGATTAAGGGTATTAAGGCATACAATTTAAGGTATTACAATACAGTAATAGATAATGAAGTAGTAGTGTTAAGTTTTTTTTTTTTTATAGAATAAGTTTTAAAGCAATAAAAAGTTAATTAAAACATTTACAAGATGTCTCTGAGGATGACTGTAGGTCTTTTTCTGTGTTTATCTGAATTAATATCAGTTCAAAATTGGTACTGTGGAGTTGTTTGCCTTGGTAATATTACTGTAAAGTTTTTTGAGAGTTTTATCATCACTTCAGCTGTTAATGGAACTCTACATTCATTGTGGATAGCTTCGTTTCTGATATACCATGGGCAGTTAGCCATTTGTCTTAGTATAATGTTTTGGAGCTGTTGTAATTTTAGCAGTGCGCTTTTGCAAACATAATCCCAGACTGGGCATACGTATGTAAGTATGGGACGCAACATGGTCTTATAAATGAGTAATTTTTTTATTTATAGCTAAAATGTTGTTTTGAGCAATTAGGGGACTAAGTGTAGATTTACTAGCTCAAAACTTTGTAATTATGTGTTTGGTGTGGGCTTTCATGTAAATGAAGATCTAATTTTTCACCTAGGTATTTGACTTATTTGGCCTAGGGCAGTGTTTCTCAACCTTTTTGGACCAAACGCCCCCCTTTGTAAGACCCGCTTCTTAATTCGCCCCCCTATAAATTTTAACAGATAAAAATTGTACGATAATCCCTAATATAAGGTAGATTTGGCTTACATTAGGCATTAGTAAGATATATCCAAAGAATTTTGAAAGGAACAATAGTAGAATAACATTTATTAGTTAGAAATTTAATTTAATTTACAAAAAAAGTAAGATACATAAAGTAATGTGTTTTAAATAAAGTAATGTTTAACTTTAACATAACAGAGAAATAATAAACTAAATGAAATTTTAATGAGAACCTCGAGGTTGGTGATCTTGACAAAGTTTAATAATATTGGGTTCTAATTTTGACAGATATAATCGTAAGTCACCTTGTTGGCAAATGTTGAGGCGATTTCTTTGCTTAGTCAGCATTTGAGAAACCGCACTAAGACCCTTTTCCACTAGGTATGACGTTGGAAATGCCATGATTAATAGTCTTATTTCTATCCATAGTCTCTGAAATGTGTTAGTACTGCTAATTTTTATCCAAAATTCTTCTAAAGTACTATGTTCAAATGAATGTTTCGCTTCTACATTTGCCTGCAAATCTATTAATATTTCTTGAATGTGCGAAGGAGCATTAGTAGGATCAGCACTAAATGGATTAATAACCCAATCAGGAATATGAATATTTTCAACATCTTTAAACCGAAGTTTCATATCTACAATTAGGCTTTCCAAATGCTTATAATAAACTGCAATATTTTCGTCCTGTACAATTATATTACTTAAACAGGGAAATAAAGAAAAATCTTTTCTACCCATGTTATTTTTATAGAGACTTAATTTATTTATAAAACCAATAATTAAACTTTTCACTTTAATTATGGTCACATTGTTTCCTTGCAGTTTCAAAAGTAATTCGTTTATTTTTGCATATATATCTGCCAAATAAGCTATGTCACTCTTTAAAACAGATATCTCCATTGGAAAATTATAATTTGTTGATTCTAAATAACTAATGACTGTATCAAATAGGTTGAACATTCTTCTGAGGCAACTTCCTTTAGATAGCCACCTGACCTCCGTGTGCAATAATAGGCGCTCATATTCTTCATCATTTTCATGGCAAAGTTGCCGAAATAATCTATCATTAAGTGGGTGTGCTTTTATTTTGTTAATTATTGATTTTACTAAATTCATTGTTTCATGTAATCTCCCGCCAATGGATTTGGCAACCAAGTGTTGCCTATGAATTATACAATGAATTGTAAAGATATTTGGATTTTCTTCCTTCAACATGGTTATAAAACCACGATGACGTCCTACCATCGAAGGGGCACCATCCGTTGCACAGGCCAATATATTTTTCAAAGGAATTTGTTTTTCATCAAAATACGTTTTAAAACATTCATATATTGATGTGCCTTTCGTATCAGTGACTAAATGTCTGCAGAATAACATTTCTTCGATGATTTTTGAATCCTTTATGTACCTAACATAAGCCATTAATATTGCATCACTATCCCGTACACTACTCTCATCCAACTGTATAGTGAACTCTCGTGTTTGGAGATCCGCAGTTAGTTGATTTTCAACATCATTGGCCATTTCATTAATCCTTCTTGATATGGTATCATTACTTAATGGAATCATTGACAAAATATTGGCTGGATCTGCTGAAGTCATGGTAAGAACTTCCTTTATAACCGGTAATAATAATTTCTCTCCAATATTATGAGGTTTCGCATTTTGAGCTATTATACGTGAAATCTTATATGACACCTCCAATCCCTTATTTATATTTGTGGTTGCTGTTTTGAATACATTGATTATTTTATTTCTTTTGGTAAACATCGTTTTTAAATTTTCGAAATATTCAATGTCTTTGTCCTGCTTGTCGGGATGTTTTCTTTTTAAATGTTCAATCATCCGGGATGGTTTCATTGCTTCATTAGAAAATACCTGATTGCACAGCAAACACATTGGAAGTTGGCTATTTTGTGGCGAAGAAATAAAATCAAACTTTACATATTCAACAGAATATTGCCGGCATTTCTTTTTCTGGGACATTTTTAGAGGTTGATCTATAATTCAAATTTAAAAAAAATCAGTTTTAAATATATAAAAAATAAGTAAAATTGAAAATATTTATTTACTCAATGGGTAGAGGAGAACTGCCATATGCGTACCACTTAATTTCAAATGTGATTTATATATTATTTAGTAATAATTTATAGGAATATTATAATTTGAAACCAATCTATAACTACCGAAGTTGCTAATTGACCACAATTTTTTAATTATTATTGATAAATATTTGTGATATAATCATTTTTCCAAGACAATGCATACAGTATGCTTTCGGATACCGGTATCCTAAAGCGTATCTATATGAAAATTGTATTTCTTGAATACGTTTATATGTAAGTAAACCATTTTATTTACAAAAATATATCTTATAAAGGAAGCTCAGAAAACTCACCTGATTTCTTCAATCTCTTATAATTCACAACAAAACAATTATTGTAACGGAATTTTTGTTCCTACTTTATCGATTTAATTAGAACTTACAATATAAAGCCTTTGTTTAGAAATAAATGACCTAATCATGCATTAGGTGACCAGTATGCATATGGCAACTCTCTCCTATAAGTAATAATTAACTTACCTATGATATACGGAACAAAATGAAATACGTTTATTTTAAAAATAATGTAAATATCATATATGGCGAGAGCACAACAGATCACATTAAAACTCAAATTTAATAATACTCATATACTCATTGCTGACTGCTCGACTAAATGACTGAAATCGTTGCACACACAAAGCGAATCTAAGACATGCGCACTAGGGGTTGCAATACCGGACTGTACGATGCAACTTTGTATTCACATTTCAATTAATTTTGCCCTTTAGGGAGACATATAAAACATTGAATATACATTGTAGCAATTAAATACCAAAGGATAACAATATTGTTTTACAAAATGTTTTATTCGCTTCTTTCACAACGCAATATAAAAATGCAGCGGCCCATCACTGAAAGAGGGTATTCAAAATGATTTCGCCCACGCAAAATGACTATCGCCCCCCAAAAGCATATAGTTAAATAATCGCCCACTCTAAGTTTTCGATCGCCCCCCAGGGGGCAATATCGCCCAGGTTGAGAATCACTGGCCTAGGGGATAGGGGTGTTGTGAAGAGTAAATATTTCCTTCTATGCTTTTTTTTTTTTTTTTGTAAATATTACTGCAGTAGTTTTTTCGGCATTTATTTTTATCTTCCATTTGTTGAGCCAGAACTCAAGTATGTGGGTGTGTGTTTGTAGCCGTTGCATAGCTGAGCTAATAGATGCATTTTGAGTGAGGACCACAGTATCATCTGCATATATTGTATATTGCGAGTGTTATGTTATGTATGCGTGGGATATCGTTCTGTAAATATTAAAAAGTATGGGCACCAGCAGCGATCCTTGAGGGATGCTTATTTCGAATTTTTTGTTTTTTGGAATGATTAGCTTTTAGATTCTTTCCAGAGTGGTTAGCTTGTAGATAAGGCCATCGAGCCAAACACAATCAAACACCTTCGCTATATCTAAGAAAATAGCAGCTGTGTTGATTTTTTGTAGAAATCCTGAGGAAATCAGTTCAGTCACACTATAATTGGTGGACTGCTGAGTGATATTTTCTAAATCCATATTGCTGAGGAATAAGGAGTCTGTGCCTTTCTGCATATCTGTTAATAGATTTTAGGATGACAAATTCTGCGATTTTGCGGCAACTGGCATGAGACTGATAAGTTGGTAGGATTCAGGTTGATTTGCTGTTTTTCTAGGCTTAAGGATAGGTGAGATGATTGCTATTTTCCTTTGGAGTGGGAAGTATCTGAAGTCTAAAATATATTGAATGATTCTAATTAGCTTGCATGTCATCATGAGTCCCATCTTTTTTTTATCATCTTGTTTATAATTTTATCACATATCCAGGGCTCTTTTTTACCTTTACATGTTCGATATAGCTAAGAATGTCTGACAGATTAACTGAGATGATGTTGTCTTTGTATGGTTCGGAGAAAATGAAAGATTGTTTCTGTAATTGTGTGTGCTGTTTAAATATCAGAGATGTTGTTAATATTAAACTGAGTAGCATAGTAACGTGCTAGAGACCGAGATTTTTCAGTTTCTGTGTATGCGATCTCATAGGGCCTTTAAGTGGCAGAATATTATTTAGTATCTTTTAAACCTTGAAGTAGCTTCAAATGTACACCTTGTCCTCCCCGAAAAAAAAGTTGGGGGCAGTTCTATATTTCCCATCCTACTGGGTGTATTGACAAAATTTAATTTGCACTTTTTATGTCTTAAACGCATGACATATTAAATTTATATATACAGACATATACATACATATGATACATATACATTATGATTTATATATACATACATTTGATACATATTAAATTTATATATAGTGTTGTTTTAACTTAGATATTCTGATGCAAAATTGCACTTTTTCTGAAATAACACACCTATTTTTTCCTTAGCTTGATTATGTGTCTCAAATTATGCCAAAGTGCCAAAGTATTTAAAAATTGCACAAGCAGTTTTTTTAAAAATGAGCTTCCAAAATTTTAGATCTCAGTTTAATTGAATTTGGTATATATTTACTAATATCTCTATTTTTATTAAACTTATTGATTCCTTTTTTAACAGTTCAAAATTTATGTTCAATCTAAATAAAATTCACAGCTGTTTTCTGATTTGTTTTTAAAATTTATATTTTTTACTAATTTTTCAAAAAAAATTTTGAATATTAACCTGTAACATTTTTGCCGTCATCTTTTAAATAGATGTATCTCTAAGCATTTTCTGCAAAAAATTAAACCTTTTCATTTAACATTCTTAAGATATACGTGAATTACATATTGGTGTATTGTAGAATTTTGCATGTTTGTTTTAAGCAATTATAATGTCAAATGTGGGTTACAAATTTTGCTAAAATTGTTTGAAAAAGGAACAATGCACCTTTTTAATGCTTGTAGACAATGAAAAGAAGGGAAAGGAAAATAGGCAATTGTAAATTAAGAATTTCACCAAGTGAATTATTCTTATCGCAAACTGAACAAAGTGTGCCAAAATAAATTGTTAAATTTCTCACCAAATATTACAAAATTTAATATTTGGGCATAATTTGAGTCATAGAATCAAAATGTGGAAATTCTAAAGATATGCCCTTTTTAAATTATTTTGCGATATCGCTGTTGAATTGAATTTTATGGATTTTTAATAAATAAAGGTAACACACAAAATGTTAAAAAAAGGCCCCTTTAGCTGTAATATAAGATTTGAAAACTTTCATTTCCCCCTCCCCTTTTCTTTTTTAAACCAACCATTCAGTACATTCCATGTAATCCATTTTGCTATGTTTCTCTGCATCTCATTGCCATTGGCATCCTCACTATCTACAGAGGTACTAGTGCCTGACAGGCAATTAATTGTGTGGGGTTTTTTTTTCATCCTCCATTTCTTATTAAATCTTATTCTAACTATCATTGTCTATCATATTTTTCTTAACTCTTCTTATTTGGTGCATTCAGCATCATTATGTGACTGAACTCGGAAAAATTATTTTTGTAAATGTGTAGCTTTTTCTTCATTCCTGAAAATATAGTTAAAGTTTTCACAAAAAATTCTTCATTTGTTTCATGTATTCAAATGAATGCAGAAAATTTAGGCATGTTTTGTTTCTACCTTTTGATTTTAGCTGGGGTGTACAAAAAATATCTTATTGTAATGCTGATTGGAAGTATTAAAAAAGGCGGTTAAAAATAAATATTATGTCTCATTTTAAGGATTAAGAATCATAACCAAACATTTGGAGAAAGCGATCTTACTTAATTTTGTTTACAGTACTGTTGTTGATGTTATTATTATTTAATATTATTTTATTTATTATTATTATTATTATTATTATTATTATTATTATTATTATTTTTGAAGAATCCAAATTTACAAATGCTTAATTTTAGAAGGAGCTGGGAATTCTAAAAATAGTTGCATATAATTCTTGTGTAAATGATCTTTTTTTGGGAGGTTAGAAAAGAGTCAGAAATTGGATATATAAAAATTCTCTTAATTCAGTCAATTTTGGGGAGAGGTTTTTTTTTTTTTTAAATATACACTGCTTGACATTGAAAATGCAACACCAAGAAGTATGGTCAGAAATTTATGCAAATTTTAGAGTAGATGCACGTCACTGAGTTATGCGGACAATGTGAAATGCGCAGCTCTCCGACGCACGTGAAGTAAGATATAAGGAAATGAACGTGCAGAATGCGCAATATTCATGTCGTTATTTCTGCCAGACGAATTAACGAAGAAAGTGAGTTTTTGTCCCGGAGAATACGTGTAATAGGGGAGAATGCCAGGCCGCCGTCAACGAACGTATTTTCAGCAGATAGACGATTTTACAAGGGGTATGGCGATCGGACTGAGAAGGGCGGGTGGGTTCTTACGTCAAATCGCAGCTGATACCCACATAGATGCGAGCATGGTGCATCGGCTATGGCGAACATGGTTGGAACAAGGGAATGTGGGAAGAAGGAGGGGTGCAGGTGCAGCCAGAGTGACGTCAGCACGCATGAATCGACGGATCCGCCGACAAGCTGTGGCGGTCCCGCAAGTCACTTGTACCGCGATTCTGCATCATGTGCAACATACCCTGGATGTTCCCGTGTCGACCAGAACCATTTCCTGTCGATTGGTTGAACGTGGCCTGCACTCACGGCGTCCGTTAAGAAGACTGCCATTGACCCCCACAGCATAGAAGCCAACGTTTAGAATGATGCCCGACTAGAGCGATGTGGATGACAGAATGGCGAAACGTCATGTTCTCAGATGAGTCACGCTTCTGTTTATCCAGTGACAGTCGCCGCATACGTGTGTGGCGTTGACATGGAGACAGATCTAATCCAGCAGTAACTGTGGAACGCCCCACCACGCGACAACGTGGTATAATGATTTCGGGCGCTATTGCCTACGATTCCAGGTCACCTCTAGTTCGTATTCAGGGCACTATGACAGCCCAACGATACTTGGATAATGTACTGCACCCGATTGCAATTCTCTACTTTCAGGGGCTGCCTAATGCAATTTTTCAGCAAGATAACGCCCGACCACACAGTGCTTGCACCTGCAAACATGCTGTGCAAGGTATACAGATGCTTCCCTGGCCACCCTACTCTCCTGACCTGTCACCAATCGAACATGTGTGAGATGTGTTTGGACGCCGATTGCAGACTCTGCCCCTGCCTCGTTCAGAAGACGAACTGTCACAAATGGTTGAAAGGGAATGGAGAGCCATTCCTCAGGACACCATCCACACTCTTATTGACTCTATGCCTAGACGTGTTTCTTCGTGCATCACTGTCCGCTGTGGTCCTACATCCTACTGAGCCGACGCTGTTCTCGCTTTGTATTCTGACTATTATTTTGAAATAAAGATCACTTATTGCTGCTTGCTGTCTCTGTCTTTTTTTCCAAATTCCATCGCTTTCTAACCACTCCTTCTTGGTGTTGCATTTTCAATGTCGAGCAGTGTAC
>KK113510.1:198650-219464 GCA_000611955.2 Stegodyphus mimosarum
TGGGTAGATTTTATTTGGAATGAACCTAAATTTCGAAATGTAAAAGAAGGAATCGAATAAGTTTAATAAAAAAAAGAGATATTAATAAATTTATACCAAATTCAATTAATATTCATGAGCTAAAATTTTGAGAGCTAATTTTTTAAAATCTACTCATGTGATTTTTACAAAATTTAGTAGTTTGGCATAATTTGAGTCGTAGAATCGAAATGTGGAAAAAAATTGGCATATAATTTCAGAGAAAGTCCGATTTTGTGTCAAAACACCTATATTAGAACAACGTTATATATAAATCTAATACATATAAGTCGCGCTTTTGAGACATGAAAAACTCAATTTGAATTTTGTGAATCGGCCCAGTAGAATGGAAGATATATAACTGTCCCCCCCCTTTTTTGCTTTTTTTCCCACAGTGTACATATATATTTTTCACGCTATGGGGTTTCGATTTCAGTAAAGATAACAAACAGATCCTATGGAAGAAATAGCACTATCTGAACAAGATTTAATAAATTAAAAAAGAAATTACAGTTGATAATCCCTTTTTTTTTATTTTTTGAATTTACGTTTTAATATGTTGCTTTTACAATTTTTCAGTTTCATTTTTCTAGATTTTTTTTAACCATATCTTCCACTGTGAAATAAGCAAATCTCCTCTGATTTATCAAATGTAAATTCTTATTGTATTCTTTAAAGGTATTAGACATTTCTAATGTCCTTTGTAAACCACATTTTTTCAATAGCTTCCTCAACCAAAGTCAAATGGATTGAGATCAGGCAAATGAGCTTGCTGTGTTATGAGCAATACTTTAATATGTATTCAGTTTTCAGTGAAATGCTGTCATAGGACATATTGCCCCATCAATTCTATGTTTAGGCTTGTGTCGTCTTGCATAATCACAGTTATTTTAAGACCTCATGTAGAGGAATGTGTCGTAATAAAAAAGCTGAGCAGCATAATTTTCTTCTGTAGCTTAGTTTATTGTAAGAATAGGGTATCTGATATGTAACGTGGAAAATATATGTCAGTTTTCTGTTTGTAGGGTTTGGAATTAAATAATTAACTTGTTGGATAAAAATATTGGTTTAACCTAAATTACCTCCATTTGACACTGAAAGCTACTGAATTGCTTCCTATACATGTGTAAATGTATATAAAAATTGCCAACAGCTGTTGAAAATATTTTATTTCTTTTAGAGTATTGAATGGTTTCCTGTCAGTCATTTACCTACAGGAAGGAAAGATCAAGCATCTAAAACAAATTTGGGGCCAAATAATTTCTTCATGGTGATACCTTTTGTAAAGTGAGTTTAGTTTTTTTATATAGTGAAATAAGTTGAGATTATATAGAGTGCTGAGGTAGTTCATTTTATCATTATATAGCACAGTATTTCCCTAATCTTCGTCCGGCATGATGCACATGCATATAATTGGAATTTATTGTAACCCGCATAAATGTTATTTCTCTGGAGGGAGGGGAAAGGAAAAATAGAGATATAATTTCTCTGGAGGATGGGAAAAGTAAAAATAGAGATAATAGAAAATAATGTAGCAGTAAAGTAGTTGTAAGGTTCTCAAGGAAGTGTGCAAATTCCTTCTTGAGTTCCTCATATCATGATTATTTGCATCCAGTATAAATATGAGCTAATTTTCCGTAAGAAGTCTTCATTAAAGCTCCCTGGTTTTAAGCAAATTAGTCCCTTTCTGTGCTTTTCCAAAATTTTAAAAGTCAAACAAATCTTGATTTGAGATTCTGAGTTCTCTTATCTAGGCCGTTCTCATTTTGAAATGTATTGTTTTCTGTAAGAAAAAGCTTCAGCACTCGAAATGATTATATAGTTTTTGCTTGTTAACTTTTCTTCCAAAGTGATATTGAAACTCCTGAAAACCATACTGTATTGACCAGAATATGATAATGTGATAAAATCTACATTATTGTAAGAAGGCAGTCTCGATTGCTAACTTATGCTTGTGTTTCTAATATGAAACATGCTGGAAAGGGAGCATATTATGAAGTCATATCCTGAAACTGTTGTGCGTTTTATGTTCTTGACAGCATTGTAGTCACCTTCTTGCATTCATATGTAACTGAAATGTTTTTCAGCAATTCTGTGATAAATATTTAACTTAAGTACCCTTTGCATTGTTGCACTGAAACTGACTTCCAAAAGTGCATATTTAGACACACGGCAGTGCGTCAATCAAGTTCGGAACAGACGGAAAAGAAAACAGCAAGAGGCCGGCCATGTACATTTTAAGTGATCCATTTCAAGCTACTTTCGATACCCTATTACTCAAAAATTATTAGACCTACAAACTTGCAATTTTGTTTGTCTAATAGAGCTCTCTTGAACACCTAGAATCCCAAATTTCATTAATATACCTCGTATAGTAATGGAATTGTTAAGGTTCGAAAAGTGTTGGAAATAAAAAGGAACCAATGCAGCGTAAATGCAACATATCATTGAGTTTTCTCCTGATGAGTACTTTACATCTCTAATTCCAACCTGGTGAATCATTATTTATTATTTTTTGCTTTCACTACTGCATAACTATCAATATATGGCAGCTTGAGAAGTACCTTATACAATGATGTCTGAATAACTTTTTTTTTTAAACATTTTAGTAACTGAATACCAAAAAGCATAGAAACCTTTTTTGTTGACATGATGCTTGGCGATGATTACAGACTTCAACTAACTGCATTGTGATGTGTTAAGGAAGAGAAATTTCTATGCATATGCATAAAATAGGTTTTGTAAATGATATTCATTGAATGTAACCTTTTGGCTTAAGTGCTTTTTGAATTGGGAAATAATTGATTTGATTTCGGATAAATCCAGGACTGGTGCCAGAGCTAGTGCAGCTGCAACTGGTGGCAAATTTAGAGAAGCACTGAGCAACAAACTTAAGTGATGGCAAAATCTTTATAATTTAGGAAGCCATCAGGATGTAGAATTCAAAGGTGGCAATTTTTCTTAAATTTAGGAAGGTGCTTGACAGTAAAATTTAGAACCTGCACCGGAACACAAAATTTCTAGTGCTGGCCCTGGATAAGCCTTCAGTATATGTGAGAATTTATTTATTCAAGACTCAGAAAAGTCAAGCATTTGCACGAAATAGACATAAGTATAATAAATAACTGAAATAATATAATTCAGACATCGTTAACTTGCGAAAGAAGCAAACAATTTAACGGTACAGTGTGTGTTTAGTCGCCACTCTCGTGCTACATCACCAGTAGTGTTTAGCTAAGCTTTATGATGATAACCAGAAATTTGAAGGTTTTTCATATATTGTAAACAAAAAGTGAAATTTCCCAATTATTGGAATTTGTGGAGAAGTGGTAATAAATTGAAAGATTATATAACAAAAGTTTTTCATTGTGATGACAATTCCCTAAGCATCAATCTGGTTAATGGACTGTGAAATCTGTAGTATGGTTCTAAATCCAGAAAATACTGCTACTGGTAGTGAAGAAAGTGAGCAGAGAGGTTAATGAGAACAAAAAATTTTAATTGACAATTTAGTAGGAATTCTGGAAACATCCGTTACAGGTCCTGAGTAGTGGAACTGCATAACTGAACAAAAAATTATATCTATCTATAGAATTAAAGAAAAAGTATTGGCACAAAAAATGAAGCAACTTAAACAATTTGCATTGAAAGAAATGTTTAATAATGGAAACAAATCAATATTGAGCCTTTCTTTTCTTTTTTCTTTTTAATTCTCTTAAGGTCCTAAATCACTATTTCATATTTTTAATTTTATAATTTCTAGATGTCATCTTACTAGATTTAAATTGATAATCTAATATCTGGAATAGCTACAGATCCAGAATTGCCAAAGTTCCAGTAAGTTCGGATCTCGGGCATTGTACTGTACTATAGCATTTTATATAACATTTGTGAGAAATTATATACAAATGTATCATGTTCTGTGTTCTTTTGTTTGAAAGTATTGTTCTTTTGTTAGCCTATTATAACAAAACTATCAAATTAAAATTTATATTTATTTATTTATTGCTATTTATAACTTTTAATTGTAAGGTTTATGCTAATTTTATTAGTAGTTATTTTAAGTTATGCAACTTTCCTATCTATTCTAATTTCAGCTTACAATATCCTGCCAGAATGTAATTTCAGAAGTGCAGTGAATGCAAATGAGTAAGAGTACTATTTAAGTCGATGTTTCACTGACTTCGTCAGAGAGAGTCTGATTTTCCTGACTAGCGCACGTTTGCCTTTTGGCTATGTTCTCTCTTAGATACTACGCTCGGCCACACTTTAGGCCCTTGCTTGGCTTCGGCAATTTAATTAATATTTAGGGGCCAACTATTTAAAATCCTGATAGCTTCAGCTATATCTTTCAGTTAGCTTTAGTTAAGCTTAGTTAAGTTTAATTTCATAATCATTTAAGTTCAAGCCCAAGTGGAGGCTTTGTGTATGATGCGAGTTAGGAACTAATTGTAATAATTCTGAGAAATAAAGAGTAATTAACCCTTCTTATGTCTTATTTGTTTGTTCACACACTGAAGCGATTCTTCGCTTATTAGTGTTTCTGGGGTTCTAAGGTTGAACATTGAATTAAATAAGTAAAACCCCACATAATGATAAATTTAAAAATCTCTTGAGCCTTCATAAAATATTATTAAGAATGCAAAAACTAATATTATTATTTGATTATTCACTGAACTCATATTTAATTGGATTGAAATTTTAATTTTTCTATAAAATTTCTTATACTTCCTCCTTGTTATGGTCCATTGTTCAAATAACACCAAAATTATCAATAAATTGCCAAATGACTGTCAATTCTAACTGTGAATAGCCATGAGTAGGTCATGTTTTATCACTGTATTTCTGTTGTATGTTTTTCTCTTTTTCAAAAAAAAAAGTGTTTTAACAATTTTTTGATTTAACGAGGAACGTGGCCACAAAATAATGATGGCTCTAATAATTAGGAAGCTATATAATAAGTGACCTATGATTAAGGCTGCTGACCATTTGGCAATAGTTTGCAAAATATGTTTGCAGTTGTTTGAAACTCTTGTGTTTAGACAGGACTTCTACTGTCTAAGCAATACTTTGTAATTCCCTCCCTGTGTTAGGTCTGCAACAGGTGGAGTGATAAATAGACATGAAGGAATTGCTGTAGCAAATAACTTATGAAAAGAGAAGAAGAAGAGATCTCATTTGCTTAAGAGCTGGAAAGCAGCGAAAGTAAACTGGAACTGGGTGCATAACTGGCTCCATCTTGAACTGGCTGTATAATTGGTACCAGTATGAGAAGCAGTGAAAACCGCAAGGCAAGAGGTTGAAAAAACAGGCATAAGTGGAGGATCGTTGGCTGGTGAATCACGAAGTGTGTCGACAGCAAATTGGAGAGTAGAGGCTCATGTTACTTTTATCAGTGAATCATAAGTCCAGGTTGTAAAAATGCTAATTTGTCGCTGCATAATTAAAAGTTTGATGCATTTTAGATTTCTCCAAATCTTTATAATGTTGCAAGAGCCAGCTTCAGTTTCTGAATTGGCAATATTACATTTTTCACTAATTTCCAGGATGTTTGAGAGACGATTCCTAATGTTATTATTTGAAAGCAATCCATCAGGGTTTTTTCTGTAGAGTCCTTTGGGAGAACTCTTTTCTAAAGTGGTTTCTTTAAATTGATAGTTCTGAGAGGAGAGGATTTCATCAGCTTTGGAATAAATTTTTCCTTTATTTCTTGTTGCGAATTTTAGGGGAAAATTCTCGCAATCCTTAAGCAATGAAACATGACATTTTTCATATCTCACACAAATGGGTTTTAGCATCCCTGGGAAGTTCACATTTATAGAGCAAGTGGTTCCTGGGATACTTGAGACAACATGAGGTGTTATAGCAAAAAATGTGACCAAATCAATTATAAAGTATTGAATCAGATTTTTACGTTATTGATAATGAATGTTATATTTTTCTCCCTGCATCTACTCACAGTGGCAAAAAAGACAGGAGGATTCGTCTTTACAGCCAGCACTTTCCATTGAGAATTGTTTTAATTTTTGAATTGAGAATCCTTTCGAGTTCATTTTTAAGTTTATCAGTTTTATAATTTTCAGGAATCTAAAAAAATGGATTGCATCAAAAATAGCATCCACAAGAAAAGAAGTTGATTCTCCTCACGATGCAGATAAACAGTTTTCTCAGCTTTCAAAGGTAAATTATCATTTTACTGAATTGCTTTCAAATTTGATTTTTTTTAATTCAGTGCAAAAATTCTGTCAATTGAAAAATTCTCAAAGTAAAAATAAATTTTTTTATATTTAAATGAAGAATAAAAATTTAATGTCTAAGATGAATGGATAAGATAAAACAATATTTATGTCCAGT
This sequence comes from Stegodyphus mimosarum, assembly GCA_000611955.2. Lineage (NCBI taxonomy): Eukaryota > Metazoa > Arthropoda > Arachnida > Araneae > Eresidae > Stegodyphus > Stegodyphus mimosarum. The sequence goes on from KK113510.1 coordinate 205,023, forward strand.
GAGATTTCTTGGTTAATAAATGATAACAGTGCTTAATGAAAATAATAAGCAACTTCAATAATGGAAGTAGAAGTATTATTATTTTTAAATGAATGTAAACTTAAACTTTTCGTTAGTATTACTGTAAATAAGTCATTAAAATATTATTTGTCAGTTTTAGCAGAGACCAAAGTGGCAAGGGAAAATGTTGCCAGGCTTAGGTATAGTATGCACACACAATGCAAAATTTTTAACTTTACACACTTTTTTAACAATGGAATTTTGAGAGGTAAAAAAAAATAAAATAGTAAAAAAAAAACTGCTTAATTTATTTTGATAAATAAATATAAATTATTTTGAATCTATGGGCAATAGTTCAATAGAATCTAGGAGCAATCCCTCATCTTCCCCCCAAAAAGTATTAGTAGTACCTTGTTTTAATCGTGGCTTTGTGTTTGCTGTATTGTTTGGCAATAAATGTCACCAAACATGACAATTAACGGCCGCTCACCAGTAAAATAAAAAATACAAGTGTATAGTGTTGTCTGAAAGTAATAGTTTTTATAAAAAAAAAAACCTATTTCTGCTGTTGAATGAACTTTAATTATGTTACATTTACTTTGTTTCTTTAAATACTTGAAGTGATACAGTATCTTAAATTTTATTTAATTTTTATATCTTTAAATCTAGTTGTTGCTTTTTAAAATGGGAATATTAATTTACACTTTTTATCACATAAACCTTTGATTTTAATTTTTATATAATGCTAAAACTAAATCTATTTAAAATGCTCTATGCTTTAGAAATTGACTCTTCAATATTGTTGCTGTTTTTCTACATCAAAATGAAATCTTAAATTATTATCAGATATTGAAAAAATATCAATTTTTTAGTTGCATTTTTTGTGATATACTTTTTTTGTTTATAAATATAAAATCCCTTAGTACTGTTGAATTCAAAGTAATGTAAAAATTTTCACGTTGTGAAACTACTTTATAAATTAAATATAATTATCAAGTAACATTTTCTTTGAAACAGATTACTTTATTTTGCTTTGTACTGAATAATGAAATTTTTTGCTTAAGATGTATTGTTATAATCAGTTTATTCTTATTCTTAAAACAAATTTCAAACATTGTCAAAAATAATGTAATACGTCAGTGTTCATGATTTGATTTGAGTCACTTGTTTATGAAATATTAGTCTAAAATTATCATAATGTCCTTTGATATATGCAACTGAAAATAAATCAAAGCAATTGAAAGTTTTATTACTTTTTTATCAAAATGGTAGTTCTTATCAAAAATATATAAATTTTAACTTGTAGTAGTCCCCTAATTCTTCATTTTAATTTGGTTATTTTCCCTTTCCATTGTAAAATTTGTAATTGCTGGTAATAAATGTCTCTAAACTGTGTCATTTCCATATTAATCTGTGTCAAATGATTCTTAGGTAATGCTAGTGATATAAACAATTTTGAACAGGGAAATTCAAAACAACAGTGAAGACTTACTTTTTCCCTTAACCTTAGCGAAGAACAGGGAATATGATTTATAGTATAACTACAGTGTTACACACATGCATATATGTAATGTTGCGGACTTAGATGTAATAATGTAGGAAATTTAATTACATATATGTTGATTCATAATTTAAACAGCAGCTTGGCAGTCGGGATAGATTAAATATTCATATTTATATCATTTGGCATTTCTAGCTAAAATTCAGTTGGCTCTCTAATCATGCCTATTTCAAAACATTTACATTTTTTATAGCTTTGCCTTAAGGAAAGAAGCAGCAGTCTACTTTTGCTGAGGAGCAGAAGCAAAGTGCCATGTTCAGGATGAAATCTTAATTCAGAATGGGTAGTTTCAGTTCAGAAATGATCAAAATTATACTTTAAATTAACAGTAGCCCCCTAATTCTTCATTTTAATTTGGGTATTTCACTTCACTGTTCTAAAAATAGCAATTGCCTAATAACTTTTTCTGCACTGCACCATTTCTAGATTAATCCATATCATGTAACTTTTATATAATGCCTTGATGAAAGCAATTTACATAAGCCTTCAGCCAATAATAATTTTTAGAGAAGTATTAATTATTAAATCAAATGCATTGAAACTGAAACTAGTGCTTTCTGATTTGAGATTTCATACATCACAAAGCACTTTGCTTCTGCTCCTCAGTGAAGGTAGATTGCTGCTTGCTGTTTATCTTCTTACCGCAAAGCTATCCAAAATGTAAATGTTTCGAATTAGGAACGATTAGAGTGCCAAGTGAATTGTGGTGAGAATTACATATATGTAAATAAAAAATCAAATCGTATTTTATGTACATGCTTCGTAATTTAAATTAACATTTCTATTTAACAGAGTGAAATTTCTAAACATCGAGAAGGACGATCTAATAAATCAACTTATTCTCCTCCTCCCAGAATGCTGCGACAGAGAAATTTAACGTATGTCACAGAGCATGAAAAAAAGAAAAATATACACAGTGGTTCTCAAACAGATGTAAGTATTAACATCAGTAGAAACTAAATTGCATTTAAATTGGAAGACACACACACAAAAAAAAAAGCAACAAAAACACCTCATTTTAGCATGAATTTTTAATAAAATAAAGACCTTCTTCTTCAAAAGAGGAATTTGTATTTGATCTCCTTTGAAATAAAGAGTTTTGTTGAAAATCTCTGCCAAACAAAATGAATTCCTTTTTTAACTAATTTCAGATTACATTAAATGTCGTAATTCTTATTTAATGGATAAGAGAAAAAATAATGAATCTTAATAATCAATTTGAAATTTTAACTGCATGATGCAATTTTATATGTTATGATTAATTTAATAATGTTCTGTAAAATAAGAATGTTTTCATTTGCTTCTATGAGAATTAGAATATGTGGTATGAAAGAATATCTTTTACAAATTTTAAAATTCTTTGTTTAGTTCTATTAAGGGTGTGGAAAGTGTGAATATAATATATAATTTTTATAACATCCGAATTTTAAATAAATGTAATTTTGTATAAGTAATATTAAAATCCCCTGTTTAACTTTTTCTGATATTTTTCACACATTTCACACAGCGTCTAGAGAAGTGCTATGCTGTTAAAAAAAGGTGAGAGAAATAAGCAACATAATTCCTATTTCTGTAATAGAGAAATTTTAATAGTGTTGCTTTTGTTGTGAATGTAGAAATAGAAATTGGGGGGCGTGGTTCTGTTGTGAATAGTGTTCTGAATATAGAAGACATTGTTTCACTAAGCTTATTGAAATTCCATTTTTTTGCTTCAAACTTGCTGTTCTTATATTAAAATACCCGTATATGAATTTTATCTGTTTTTCCCCCTCCTTCTGTCAGGTCATCTGGGGCCTGTGTGAGGCTTGGACTTCTTTTCCCAGAACCCACCAGTGGTAGAGGGGTAAAGTCACTGAATGCTCGTATTTTGGTGCAAGGTTTGAATCTCGGGGAGCGGGCTGGCTGCATGGGTGTTTTCATGGCCTTCCTCATGTGTAATGTGTATACGAGCCAGTTTCCCTTATAAAGCTCCCTTTTCAGTGTGTATTGTTGAAGTAAATCTGCTTTTTATCACAAGTGACAATCCAGTCTAGAATTTTATCCTTGCTTTGATATTCTAGCAGATAAGTGCAGGCCCGAACACATCTGTCTCCTTATCTACTTGAGTCAGCTCATGCGGCATCCAGCAATTGAACTTGTACATCAAGTTTATGCAATGTACATCATGACTAATAGACTTTGGACTAATGTCTAACTCCTTAGCAAAAGCTCTCGTGTGGTTGCTTGCTGATCTACTTTCACAGTTTCTCACTGGTGGGCCTCATCAGCAGCAGTAGGCCGGCCAGAGCACGCTGCTTCTTGAATGTCATAGTCCTTGTTTCTTAACTTTCGGTACCAAATCTTCCCAGTGACATATGATACAATATTAGTACCTAAAGTTGTACAAATGGTGTCATTCTGTTGCTGACTTTTTGAAACAGAACTGGAATGATGATTCTGATCTGGTAGCAAGATAGTTCCATTTCAGACACCTTGTACTTAATGATAACGATATTCTTTTACAAATTTCACAACACAGTATTCTAAAGCAAGTCTCTTTCTTTGAAATGCCAAAAATTGTTTGACAAAATATGATTAAACATAGCAACATGAACTGTTTGCGCAAGACGATACTTGCAGTGGCGGTAAACTTTCGTTAAAAGCCGATGTAAACCATCATCTTTGTGAAATTCCTCTATCGTATCATGAATTGGATAACAGGTGAAACATGTTGTGCTTTGTGATAATGTATAGCTTGATTTTTTCCTCTATGAATTAATACCGATGACAGAAGAGTAAAAATTAGCAACAAGACTAAGAAATGAGATTTATATCAAGTTTGATTTCATTTTATATGTAATATAAGAAAGTTTTAAATATAGCTAGATATTCATATTAAATTTTGGCACATCTTGAATATAAAAATATTGCAGGAGGTGAAAAGTATTTAGTGAATAGAAGCTCCAAATGATGAATTTTTTCAGATACAATTGAAAAATAGCGTTGTTTGTTGTAATGCAGTGTACTGATAATGGAAAATGCGAAAGAAAAATTAAGGAACAGACAGAATTATCTGTAATGGCATCCCTTAGTAGTCTGTGATATTTGTTACCTGTTTACAGTGCGTAGTTTTTTCATTATTTTCAAAAAGAAGATTTAAAAAGTATGATTTTCTAAAAATTTCATAAATGTTAAAGGATTTGAATGTTTTCAACAATATATGGATAAGCTCAGCTATACTTTTTAGCATAGGAATGCTTATGGATGTACAAGGTAGTCATAAAAAAGCTTCCCCAATATATAAACCCCTAGCTCCCTATTTGATCAACCAACAGAAATGAAATTTCAGGTGTTATTTGAAGGTATGCACTCAAGATTGGGATGCTTTAAAACAATAGCATTATTACGGTTATGGTTACAGTGAGAAAATGTGAAAATTGTTTAAAGGTAACATCCATTTTTTTCCTGCACAAATTGATCGAAACATCGGAAAACCATAAATGATGGTGGAATGATACACGTATGACAAAAATTGCCAGTGTAAAAACATTTGGAAAGAAGAGCATTGTAAAAGATCAGTGACAATACAATAGAGAAAAGAAAAAAAAAGCTTTTATTGAAATTACAAATTTTCTTTGTGCCCATCTTAACGGACAATAACCCATTACATGCAAGAGATTATTGAGCGTGATGGCAAAAGTAACATTGCAGGAGGAATCTGTATAACTTAACATTTTATGTCATCTTTCAGTTCTGACAAATCTTGTGGATTTGATGTGTACACCTTAGATTTCAGATAACTCCAGAACCAGAAATCCATCAGAGTGAGGTCAGAGGATAGCAGTGGCCACGAAACTACAAATTTACAGATGATGACTCTTTCTTCAAAGTGTTCTTTCAGTGCTTGCCAAACACATGTGATGATGTGTGGAGGAACATATCTTACTTCCACACAATCGACATTTCGCTGCTTCAGTTCTGGAATTACTAAATTCTGCAACATTGTTGTATACCAGGCACTTGTGATGGAGTAAATTTTCATGCATGCATAAGTGACTTCTTTGAAGAAGTATGGACTGAAAATGAATGTCCTTGCAATGCCGCATTACACAGTCATTTTAGCTCCATGTAAAGGTAGTGTTGCCACATAATGATTTTTATCAGCTCGTTAAATACAGTTCTTGGAGTTTATGTTCCCAGTTAAAAAGAAATACTTCTCATCTGTCCATAATATATGTAACAGTCACCTGTTATCTTCATCATATTTGATGAAAAAAAATTCGCAAAGCTGAGACGCTGTTGCTCATGTCCAGGTTCCAATATCTAGATGTGCTTTAATCTGCAGAATAGAGTGCAAAATCACGAGGACTGTGGTTTTTGGTACATCAAAACTGTGGGCAACATTTCTTGCAGCATGCAATGGATCTGCAATAATTGTATTATGCACTTCTGCAACAACTTCAAGAGGAACACATGGTTCCCTGAATTGTGGTCTATCACATGCGCATCCAGTTTCTTCAAATTTTGTTACCAAGTCACATATAGTTTTTATGGAACATGGGCCTTGTCTTATAATTTAACTGATAATAAAACTCGCACTATTTTAGCAGAATTATCCCATTCATATAAAACAGCTTCATCAATTCACCTCATTGTTTCCTTGTAAATGTTATTTTGTTAACATGTTTGAACATCTGATTGAAGAAAAAGTCTTTTCATGCCACTTATCAAAGATTTTCTACAAAGAATGCTCTGTGCATGGTGTTCTGTGAATGGTGCTTTTGCTGTTTATCCCTGTTAATTATGTGAAGTGCATCATGGCACTTCTTCTTTGTGTTGTCGTTGGTCCTTTATGATTCTGTTCTTTGCAAATGTTTTACACCAGCAATTTTCATTATAAGTGTATCGTCCCAGTGCCGTGTATGGTTTTTCAATGTGCTGATCAGTCTGCATAGGAGAAAAGGGGGTATTGCCTTTTGGAATTTTTTTACTGTAACTGTAACCATCATTGTTTTAAGTATCACAGTATCGATTCATACTTTCAAATAACAATATCTGAAATTTCATTTTGATTGGTTGAACAGATCGGCCTCTAGGGTTTCATTTATCAGGGAAGTGTTTCTTATGACTACTTAGTATTTTAATAGCTGTGCATATCAATGTGTTTCTGTGCATTTAACTAAAAATGTACTATATAGTTATACTATATGGCTATAGCTATATATTAAAATGCACAGTTTGAAAGTTTCCTATGCATTCCCCCCCCAGGTATCTGAGAAATATATGAGATAATCTGAAACTCTGAAACTTTTTATACTTTAATAATTGGTGTACTCCTGCATAGTATCCTTAAATTAAAAAAATTAATGTGAATTTTATCTACTACAAGTGATTTTTGACTTACATTCTACTTTCTTACAATTTGCTGTTTTGTAAATTTTTTAAAATTCAGTTTTTTAATGATTTTTGTGGGTATTGCAAAAATTGTTCTCTTCCATGCAGTCTTAAGTTGATAAATGGTGTATCACCTTTTTTGATTTTTTTAAGTTCTTTTTGAGATTCAGAATTCATGGAGAAATAGTCATACCACTACATCAGCAATAAATGTTAATGAACTTATTAATGATGAATAGTTGTATGAAATTTAAAACATAGCTGTGCAAATATTTTCTTTAAGCCTCCAGAAAGTAGTATTGCAGTGTGCTGAGTTTGACAATAACTATATGTAGAGGCTTGGCTAGATTTGGCTAGATGATGAATTACACACGTAAAGGTGGTTGAAAAATAACAAAAAACTTTAATTACAACTGCTTGTTAAATTAACATTGATGATATTTGCATTAGAGGAAAAATCTGACCGAGCCAGTGACGAAGAACGTGAAGTGTTTGAATCTCCCTCTATCAGATGAATACTTACTTAATTGAGTAACAAGAGTTGAATGCACAGTGAAAGTGAGGAAGAAGAAGCTGATAGGTGGTTGTTTTGTGATATCCATTGAAATTAGTAGCCTGCTGTAGATTTGCAATGCAAGATAATACAGAATTATTTACAATTACAGAATAATTACTGTTGCATAGTTTCGTATCGAGAACAAAAGAGACAATCTCTGTGCATGGTTGCCTAGACGATCTCAACTGCCACAAGAATGGCGTTGCAACAAAATTTCAAAGAAATAAATGCTAGCGGTGAGGAAAACTTCAAATTTGTAACACTCCCCGCTGATTGGACTTTTAATACAATACTTCTATTATTTATAAAACTACAATGTAAAATTAAATGGAAGTTATACAGCAATAATTACACTTACAACAGTAACATCAAATATATAAAAAAAACTTAAATACAATAATTAAGACACAGGTAGCACACAAATGTTTCGTACAGATCTTTGAAGTATATTGCCTTGTGGCAAACATATGTTCACAATTCTTACTCTCCCATCACTTACACTGAATATTTCTTCTACTCTTCCTGTTAACCACTTCCTGTTTTCCACTTAGTGCTTGGTAGATTTTCTTCCTTCATCAGCACCAAGGTCCCAACCTTTACGTTGTTCTTACTGAACTGCCATTTATGGCATTGTTGCAGATTATTTAAGTAATCCCTTTTCCAAAGTTTCCTGATCCTGTGAGAGAATTTGGAAACCTTTTCGTACTTGCAAAGCGTATTTTCATTAATATCTGTAAGTGGGGATTCTGCGATGGAATATTTCAAATGAAAATACTCTACAATCATATAAGTTAAGGGATGTTTAGATGAGAGGGCAATAGGATGTTTAATGTTATCATTAATACTAGAATTGATTATTCGTTTTCCAACGCGAATAAGCCCATTTTTATCAAGAAAACAATTAAGAGAAGCTAATTTTTTTTACCTTTCACATTCTGACCTTTCATTAAGGCAGAAATTTCTTCTGAATACTCACTTTGGGCAAAAAGAACAAATTCTGAATTGTTCAACTCTTGACACTTCAGATACCCACCTTTCTTGTCTTTTGGATTTCTACAGTTATAGATAAATCTGAAAACATAAGAAACTATGCGAATAAGTTTAGAAAAAGCATTAGTAATTTTAAGCAGATCATTATGAAACAAAACATTCTGGTTAGTTACAGCAAAACATACAGGTACTTCTTCTACAGAGAAACCTTTTTTCAATTCTGAAATATAATATCCTTCAGGAACAGAATTATTACAGTTAAATACTAAAACTTCATTTTTTTTTTACCTGACCACCAGGTCACATTTTTTAAAAGATGTTCTGCATTAAGCCCTCTTGTTACAAAGTCAGCTATATTCAGTTTACCCGGTATGTGTAACCAAGCTTCAGGATTGCTAAGAGCTTGAATCTCTTTCACACGATTGGAAACAAACTGTTTCCACTTATGATTAGGTCTTTTAATCGAGAACAATGTGATCTGGGAGTCTGTCCAGAAATGAACTGTAGGTGTTCCCTTTTGTTTTATAATTTGTTCTACTTCTTTCACAAGTCTGGCTGCGAGCAATGCCCCCATGAGTTCAAGTTTTGGCAGAACCAGTTTCTTTAATGGGGCAACATGACTCTTCAAAGCAATGAAGTTCACTGAGATTTTGTCAACATATTTAACTCTTTATGTGTAATGCAGTTCCATATGCCTTTTGGCTGGCATCAGAAAAGGCATGGATTTGAAGTTGGTTGACATCACCTAGGCTACACTCAAGCATCATCCTAGGGACTTGCAAGTTCGTAATATCAGATAACTCAAGCCTCCATCAAGTATACATTTGAAGAATGTCTGCTGGAAGTTCTGCATCCCACAAGCACTTCTTAAGCCACAATTCTTGGAATAGACATTTGAGTCTGATTGTGAATGGCACTAGAAGACCGAGTACATCGTACAATTTCTCGGCTGTTTTAACAGTTCTTTTTGTAACGCTTTCGCTTTGTAACGCTTTCGATTAAATTCGAGCAAGTCTTTCACATCAATAGTGATGTAGTCCTGATGTACTTGCCACGGAAGACCAAGAATCTTTTGTAGTTTTTCAGTAGGATTGGCCTCTGAATGAATGGGATGAGTTTTTAACTCCTTGTCTTCCCATGTCTGTACCAGTTCCTTGGTGTTAGAACTCCACTTACATAAATTCATTCCTGCATCAACCATAATCCTTTTGGCTTCACATAACATCTGAAAGGCAGATGAGATGTTGTCGAGAGCTCCAACAAAATTATCGACATACAGACATTTATCAAGCATTTCCACCGAAGCGGGATGCAACTCTCGAAACTTTTCGATGTGTTCCTTGATGGTGGCAGACAGCAAGAAAGGACTGGCATTGATGCCAAACAGAACATGGCAAAATCTGAAAATCTTGATATCATAATGTTCATTTGTACCTGGGTTTTTACCTGGAAACAGAAATCGGACTGCATTCCAATCCTTTTCTGCAAAAACGGCTTTTCTGCTAAAACAACCACAGCATTCAAATGGAAGAAGACAAGCATGTTGAATATCAGAGAATTAAGGCTCAGTCCAGTGTATAAACAGTCATTTAGAGAAAGTTCACCGTCTTCATGTGCACTGGCATCAAAAGCAATTCGTTTTTTGGAATTGACAGATTCTCTGTAAACCATTGGAAATGGTAGGTAAAACAGGCTTGTCAGCTTGTATCTTGTCATATGGAACCTGTTTGATGATACCATGATTTTCATAATCATTCAGTATCTCTCAGTAGTCGTTATAAAGTTCTGAACATCTCTCAAATTTTCTATTCAAATGACAGTTGTTTCCTGGCAACTGTTAAATTGTCACTTAATTCCTTAAAGTCACACTTCCATGCTAACCTAACTTCGTGCCTCCCCTCCTTATAACACACAGAATTCTTAAAGAGTGTTATGGCCCTAGCTTTCTCATCTGAGTGTACACTTTGGAGGACACCAGTTGATTCTAATTCCCAAAACTGTCTTAAACCCTCATTAACAGGATCTTGTATAAAATAACATTGAAAATTACTTGGAGACATGGCAGGAATAGAATCTGTCACCATCCATCCGAAAAATGTTCCAATTAAGGTGATAGAATTACCCCTTAACTGGATTTGGTTTCCCCTTGATAATTCGTAAAACAGGTTAGCTCCCCCCAAAAAAGTGATAATTTTTTGGGTAAATAAAATTTAGGATTAGCGTACTTTATATTTTCTGGCAATTTTAAATTTTTGATATCTATTTTCTCTGCTGGAATATTCCCAGCAATTTCTGGCAAAATAAAAAATTTCAGTTCCTTACTGAAGGATTCTTTGTCGTTAGCTATGTGCGTATAAATTTTTTCCGCAATCAGAACTACTGTATTTTTCAATCCAATTAAGTCTGCTCTGCACCTCGATCTTTGAAAGCCTAATAAATTAGCTGCGTCCTCAGTTATTAAATTTCACATTGATGCTAAATCACATAAAGCAATTAACTTTAACCATTTCCCATTGGATTGCCTTAAATTAACTCTCACAGTGGAGAGAAGAACATTTTTGTTTGTATTAGGTGAATAAAAAAAAGAAGCATTTTGCATTTCACTGATTGAGCCATCTGTCATATGTGATTGTGCAATACCTGGTTTCAAATTTCCTATCCTTTTGTTCGCCCTACTGTCAATAATAAATCATACCCATTTTTGTTTTGTTTTTGCCTTTCAAACACTAAATTCCCTCTGTGTAACATCGTACTATGATTTTTCTTACATGTTTTACACTTTAAATGAATTTTCTTACATTTAGACATTACATGAAATCCAAGATAGTTATAATACAGATTAAACTTTCTAACGTATTTTTATCTTTTATCTGCATTTGATTCAAGAAACTTTTTACATCTGAAGATGGGGGTGCATCCTAACATACAATTATTTTTGTCATTTTTTACTGTTAGAGTTTTGAATTCCGGAGTTAATTCTTGTTTAAATTCATTTCCTCTCATAGCTTTGTTTACGTTTTCCAAAGCTCAGCATCTTTTGTTTGTAAATCCTATAAATTTTTGCCAACTCAGTAAATCAGAGCCTAATTCCATTTTGCATAACTTACAAGTGTCAATATCTGTTCATTGAAGAATTACATATATTAAGATTGCTTCGCAAAGAGGGTTTGTGTGTAATTCCAACTGTTTTAAAGATCAAAAATTACTTTCAATTTTATCAAGCATCTATCTTAAATTAGATGTGGATTCACATTAAACTTTAGAGCAATTAAATATTTCAAAATAAGCAACCGTGCATTTTCAAAAGACTTTTTCAGTGCCTTGAATAAACTATTATATGTATCATATACCGTTATTAGTTGTTTTGCATTGCCCTTGAGTGCTGATTGAAGATAATATAATTTTTGCTGTTCTGACCTTTGATCATTATTATCAGTTAATGCCATAAACTGTGATTTGAATGATCACCATTCAGCGTATAAACCTGAGAACTCGGGAAGATTAATTGATGGCAGTTTTACTTTACAGTTGCCTGACGACATTCTACTTTAAACATTTGCAATAGAATTTGGATTGAGAAGTTTTTGAAAGCTTTTCTTGCATGTTTCGAGGTCAGTTTGCAGTTCATCAAGGCTTGCTTCAAAGGTTAGTAAGTCAGCATCCGAAAGCGTACTGTAGCATTCTTTGCATAAATCCTCTAACTTAGAACGTAGTTTGTCCACTGCTTAGAGCTTTTGAATAATATCCATATTATCCACTGGAACTTCATCTTGTAAAAATGACTTTATTCTCGTTATCTGCGTTTTGATGTATCCCAATTTTCGGTTACTGACTGTTAATTGCCAGAGTTCGACAGGAACCATTTTTTCGTTAGTTTTGCCTTTAAGATTTTTGTTTTAAAACCGTTGAGACTTCATCGAGTTGACGTTGACTATGTTTTGTGATATCCATCGAAATCAGTAGACTGCTATAGTTTTTGCAGCACAAACTTTTTATATATAGAATTATTTCCAATTACAGAAAAATTACAGTTACATAGTTTCGTATCGAGAACAGAAGAGACAAGCTCTCTTCATGGTTGCCTAGAGACACTCTCAACTGCTGCAAGAGTGACGTTTCCACAAAAATTCAAAGAAATAAATGCTAGTGGTGAGAAAAACTTCAAATTCATAACATATTCAACTAACTGTTGCTATAACTAACTTGAATGGAAAATACCTGAAAGTGCTTTAACGCCTCCAGGGTTTGTACGGTCCTTAAGAGTCCTTAAAAGTCCTTAGGTTTTTTGGAATCGATTTTTGGTCCTTAAAAGCCCTTAATTTCGGCCAAAATCGGCAGAAGGTCCTTAATTTTAATCATCTGAAATTTCTGTCTCTTTTTACGACTGCCAGTTTGAGTGTGAATTAGCATTGAGGAATATTTTTGGCAATTCACTGACATATATGATTATCTTTTGAATGAGTGAATGGGTTCATGTGTTATAATTTGTTCTTATTTCTAATATAAATAGTGGGATATTCGAGTTTCTAAGCAAGAAATGAAACATAAGCATTTCGAAATTCATTTTTTTTTCTAATGAAGATTTCTTAAACAACTTTTCGCTTTTGGTGCTGTGAATTTTTTTATTTAACCGTTCTAAATTTGGCGACATATCAACATTTTGGCGATTTAAGATCAGTTTTTATAGAAAATTTTTAATTCCGAGATCTGAGAATTTTTCGACGATTTTTTTAGTACATTGTAACAGTAATAAGTTCCATTAAAATAATGGTAATATATTGAAATTATATTTAAAAAAAGACATTATAATAAAGTATTTGTATTTTTCGCTGTCATATTATAAAGTTCCATTTTAACTTATTATACAATATTTTGAATCTGAGAAATAAACAAGGTATAATGCTATAAAACACAATTTACGAAACAGTTCTTACTAAACGCGAAATTAGCTATGTAATTAATTAAAAATGTTTTCTTTTTAATTTTTTCATAGTAAGAGTTTATCCCATGTAATTGTCTGAGAATATTCAGAAATCTGAGAATATGCATCAATTTTCTCTATTAAATTTATTTTACACTTTTCCTTTTTTTCAAAATATTTCTGGCTTTTGGCTATTACAGAATTGGTAGGGATAATTTTTGATTTGAAGGCAAGATTTATAGACCCACGATTCTAGAAGATTCCAGTAATATGTGACAAAATTAAAAATGTCTCCATGGTATTAACACATAATTTATGTATTTTACAGAAAGTTTGTGATGAATTTCTTACTTTTTCGAGAATGCCTTGAAGAACAATGAAAACATAATATTTGAATGTTTTACTTCTGATACTAGAATCTTTTTCTTAACATGTTTATCTTCCCTTTATTTTCTCTGCTTTTCATTGGACATAAGCATGGAAAATATCAGGAATGCTTCTAATCTTATCACATGGACAGGCGTTATAGAAATGTATTTTTTTATTAATAAAGAAATTGAAAACTGATAATTTAAAAAATTCATATAATATTTCTTAATGCATCATACAAAACTGGCGCTAGGCATATTTCCACCTGATGTAATCTCTGTGAATCTTAAACTCTGCTGTCTAGTGCCTTTCTAAATTCTGCTTCCAGTGCTTGCTCTACATTCTAAAAGTTATGACATTTCTAGATTTTGTTGCTTAGTTTGTCACTAAATTCTAAAATTTCTGCCACATCAGCTCTATAACGAGCCCTTACCATATATATTTCATATTTCTTCTCAATTTTGATATTGCTAAAGAAATAAAATTAGCAGCTTTTTTTATATGCATTTAGTTTTTTAGAATAACAGAAATCCTTAATTAAATCCAAAAATTCTAAAATAAAAAGGAAATGTGTTGAAGAAAGAGATAATACATAAGGAAGATAAGGAGATACATAAAGAAAATTATTCTTCAAAGATATGTACAATTATTATTATATAAATTAACCAGTTG
>KK113510.1:220196-232049 GCA_000611955.2 Stegodyphus mimosarum
ATTTAATTATTTATAACTAACTGCTTACCCTTAAAAATTACCTCTGCATATTAAAGCGAGTTATTGCCTTTCATTAATCCTTACCGTGGCCACAAGATAAAACACAAAAATGTAAAAAATCACGTAAAACTTATTCTTTGCATCTAGTGAAACTTTAAACAATACAAAACAACTTACCACTTGTGGTGCTGTAGTGGTTTATTGGACCTACACGAAGCTACGACACTAACTGTAACAGACAGAACCCAGCTAACTTTCAGATCTTGCCAACCATACCTACATCAGGCCTTTTAGGTTAGTTTTAATCAGCAGATTTCTCTCTAGGCAAGCAGCAGCGGTGACAGGGTGATCTTTTATGAATCGTACTGAGTATGATCTACTTCTAATTTTAATCTATGCCGCTTGACATAAAATCTACTTGCTATTTACTAAGCCTCTAGACTAAGCAAGTATGTGACAAAAATGAAGCATTAAAAAAATCATAAAACTAACTGTTAGCAAAACATAAATAAAATGTCACTTATTTTCTTTCAAATATGTCCATCTATTATTAATGTAAAATATTTAATGCTGCTTGATACATTTTATAAAGTTGATTTTATTCTCAAACTTGTTAATAATTTTGTTAATTAATTCATGTTTAATAATTATTCATCCTACTTACGGATCTATTTTCTTTTTAGGATGGTATTACAAAAATGAAGTTCAGGCATAGATAATATTTTAATTGAATTTATTCAGTTCCCATTTGTTCATAGGTCCTTAATTTTTTTCATTAATGGTCCTTAAAAGTACTTAATTTCCATGCGCAGAAATGTGTACAAACCCTGGCCTCCCATTAACTAAATTACGTGTCCTGATAAATAAAATATATTAAAATAAAAATTTTAGTTTTTTTTTAACATCCTTTTGCTTTTGAACACTCAACATTTTCACACAATTTCAGGAACCAGTTATGTGCAAAATTCAAGGGCTGCCTGTAGAAAGAATCATATTAAAATTTTTCTATCTTTTTCAAAAAAGTTTATATTCCTACTCATTATACATGAATATATTCTATATACATTTTGCATACATACTCAATGCACTTAACTGAAATATTTTGTTTGTTTTATTGTTGTATGTTTTACTATATTCTTTCAGGAGAGGCCAGCAAAGCAAAACAGAAATATCTTTGGTGGTCAGTATCAGTTTCATATTTTTGCTGTGTTTAAACTTTTTTTTGTATCTAGCATTTGCATTAAATAATATATTCAAGACTTCAATGTGTCTAGCATATATATTAAGTAATAAATCGTTCTCTTTGTAATGTATAATTATTGCTTTAACCTAAATTTATTTGCATCAATGTAAATACTAATTTTTAAAATCCCTAATATTTGTTTTTATAGTTTGCTGTATTTCATATTTGTGGCAAACGCCTTCATATCTCTATTATGAAATTTTTTGTCTGTGTTTTTTTCTCCATTTTAATGTACTGTAAGCTTTTTAATATTTCTGTAATTATCAGCATGTCAAAATATCTCCTAGAAGTTTTTACACTCCTCTAAACATGAACAAAAAGATAAAAATAAATTAAGCAATGAAAGGGCCTCAGGTGTACGAACAAACATTTGCTATGTAATTTCCCTGTAAGAAATCACATTAAGCTGAATATATAACATATTAAGAATATCCAAAAGAAACCAGCTATGGGTGACAATATTTTGAGAACTTATTTCCTGTGTGTCCTGTTCAGGTTTCCTTTCTGCGTTTATGTATTGATCTTAATACATGAATTTTTTTTTTAAATTTCTTGCTTGTAAAGCTTTTAATTGGAATGTATTTACTGCTCTGTGATTTATCCTAAAAGTCATCTTTGGTCATGACAGTAAACAGGAATCTCCCATTCCTCAGTAACTTAAAATGACAGGTCTGTGAGTGGAAAACTTAAATTTCTAATATCAGAGAGGCCAAGGAAGTTTTATGTCTTAGTTGAAATAGTATTGATATTTTTTCCCTAATGAAGGAAATTTGGTACCAAGAATTTGTCCTATTAGAACAAACACTTAGTACAAGTTTTTTTATTATTTATTTATTTATCGTTGTTGTTGTGTTGAAGCATTTGAAAGTAAATGTTCATTTTCAGAAGAACTCAATAGAGGCAGGAGAACTGGTTGCTTAACTACAAAACTGCATCAGGCCATAGTCACCTGAAAATGCAACAGTTTTGATTTTGAAAAGAAATTTGTAGTGATCCTTCATACTTTGAACTTCGTATATATATATATATATACATATATTAATTTATGATAACCACACACACACTGGTTATCATAAATTAAGGAAAAATCACAAAAATCATGATTACTGAAAAAGTTACATGTAGAATTTTATAAAACTTACCCAAATATACAACACATAGTAAAGTATCAAATAACATAAAAACGAATTTCCAGACAATTATGATAGTATAGAAATTAGCACATGTATAAAATGAACAAATTGAAGGTGTCAGTTTGCTATAGGAAAAATACCTTCAATATAGAATATGATCGCCTCTAGAAGTAATACAGCACATACAGTGATGTGTGATGCTTTCAATTATGCGGTCTAGCAGTTCCATAGGAAGCGAGAGCCATTGCTCTTGCAAAGCAGTTGCAAGTGTGGCAAGGATCTTAGGTGGTGGATTGAAAGCAGCTAGATGTCTCCTAAAGCATCCCATTCAAGTTCGAGGATCGAGCTGGCCACTCCATGCGCATAATTGTTTCCTGTTAATGATAATCATCTACGATGTGAGCCCTGTGTGGTCTTGCATTGTCATCCTGCAACAGGAAAGCATCACCTATTGTCCTGGCATATGGGCGCACATAAGCATCAAGGATGTCATCTCTATAAACTTGAGCATTCACGGTTCCCCTTGGAAAGACATGGTGGTCTGTGCATCCACCCAAAGAGATGCCACCCCAAACAGAGACACTGCATCTTCCATAGGCATCTCTTTCACGGATGTTTGACGGATGATAACAGGTTCCAGGTTCTCTGCATATCAAATGATGCCTACTATCGCTTTCTAGACTAAACCTGGATTCATCTGTAAGGAGAACAGCCCTCCATTGATCAGCCATCCAGTGGACATGTTGTCGTGCCCACAGCAAATGGTCCCGCCTATGGCGAGACATGAGCAGCACGCAGATGGCTGGTCGCCTTGCATACAGACTACCTTTGTGAAGCCTTCTACACGCAGTTGATGTTGACACCAACTTTCTGGTGGCTGCAGCAAGGTAGGATCTAAGAAGAGTCAGAGTAGCGATTCTATTCCTGCATGCACATAATGTTAAATATTGGTCATCGGCGCTCATCGTAGCAGTTGGCCGTCATTGGTTGAACCTCCTAGATGCAGAATCTATGGTTTGAAATTGCCTCCAAAGTCTAAGACCACAGAAGGACTCTCATTTAGCCATCTGGCCACTTCTGTTTGACTTTGTCCTGCCTCTAGTTTCCCAATGGCTCTCCATCGTAGTTCTGTGGGCAAATGATGCCTGGAGGTCATTGTTACGAATTGGCTCTCTCAGATTTCTGATGTCACTATCACAGTGAAATATGTGGGCTTGCTCTCAAAGATGGACTTTTATGCTCCTCGCAGATGATGTATTCCGAATGCAGCGCCACTAATTTGCATATTGCAGTTTTACTCAGCTCTTCTTACTTGGCAACATATTCAAGTTTTGCATGATTTGACTTATTTTTGAGGGAGTTATGGTTATTTTTGTGATTTTTTCTTAATTTATGATAACCAGTGTATATATATCGCATTCTGTGATATTTTGAAAAAACTTCTGGATTGAAATCTGAATTAAAACATTAGTATGTTAGATTCTTAAGCAACTAATAGTAGATGTGAGAAGCATGTTGATTAAAAGACTTTTACAAAATTTATTTTCCATTTATGATGAATATACTGGAATCCGTGCTTAAATATAGACTGGAACTACTTTGAAGATGATAGGTAAAAGATATAATTCAAGCTCTCCTAATTAAGCCTTATTGTTCCCTCCTTTCTCTCCCCCTTTTTGGGTTACAAAAGGCTGATGCCAAAATGTATCATTTCATATTATGCTGTAACATTTTATCGAGGGTCACTCTGAAATTTTTTAGATAGGTTTTTAAAGTTTCACTTACAAAATTTTAGGAGTGTTCAAAGTAGTCTTGTCCAGCATTAATGCACTTCTGTAGGCAAATTTTCGAAAGATTAAATGTTCCAAGCCATTCATTTCTTGGAATCGATAAAAAAAAATGCATTTATATCCTCATCAATTTAATCTTCAGAAGGAAAACATCTATGTAAATTCTTTTTTAGATTAAAAAATAGCCGAGAGTCACACATAACTAGATTGGATTAATAGGGTGGATGTTCTATCATTTTAATCTATTTTTGTTCAAGAAACTCAGCTGATAGTCTTGCTTAATGAGAAGATGCATTGTCATGGAGGATGAGTCCTCTAACATTTACTTCTTGAAAAATTTCTGGAAGACATTTAGTGGTGTACCAAATAGCTGTGACTGTCTTCTGTCCTACCAGCTTGATGGCTTTGACCAGTCCTGTACTTCTGAAGAAATTGTTACTTTTTTCATGACACTTTTTATTTTCACCACTGCAGGTGTGGGATCATTTTCAAAGATCCATACTTTACTTTCTTGACATGTTGGATAACAGTTTTCTGGCATAAAAATGCTTATAAATTTTCATAAATGTTATCATTATTCTATGGCATTGCTGTCTAAGTAAAATTTCAGTTTGCTATTCTGATTAATTCATTATACATTAAATGAAATAATCATATGGTATTTTATTCAAATTCACTTGGTTTGCCATCACCGTTAAACAAAACTTTGGACTATCATGCCATTGAACGTAACGAAAGCAAAATCTTGAATCACAGTGGATGCGTGATACTAAACTCTTAATGACAGAAAACTGTTAATGACTTAACATTTACTTTATTGAATGTACTACTTTAGTTTCAAAGTGATACTTCTTAATATCAAAGATGTAACTGAAATTTCTTGTTAGATGTAGGTAACTTTGGCATCAAGAAGTTTAAATGTAAGGTATATTAAATGTGACAATATGTATATTAAAAAAAAAGCACAAAAAATAGTTTTTAAATCAGTTTCATTACAAACATAAAAGAGATTGGCATAGCTGTGCAGTTGCATTTACATAGTTTTACCGGTGTAATGATGTTAGCTATGGGCTCCAGTTTTGAAAGTTCATCACTCTACTCTGTGTGTTTTATGAAGGTGCATACAGGAAAGTAACTGCAAAAGGCATTGATCGCCAAGTTCTAGCCCTTGAAGTATGGTATCGTATGGTATCACTTAAAGAAGCCAGAATACTCTACGTGTTTTGCGGAAGGCACATATGGGAAAATAACTCCGAAGAGCTTTTATTGCCAAGTTCTCGTCCAAGAAGTACGGTACAGTTTTCCGACATGCCAAATTCCATAGGAGATTATGCATTCACCAAGGAAATCTTCTGACAAATACAGCTAGGCATGAACAGTAATTGCAACTGTTTTCTCTTTGTGGAATTAGTA
The DNA here is from genome assembly GCA_000611955.2 of Stegodyphus mimosarum. NCBI lineage: Eukaryota > Metazoa > Arthropoda > Arachnida > Araneae > Eresidae > Stegodyphus > Stegodyphus mimosarum. The sequence continues at coordinate 225,776 of KK113510.1, forward strand.
CTCTAAAATCTTATGCTCATTGAATTGAGTGAAGGGTTCTAGTATTTCAGTGCAATAACTTGAAAGAAAATTGCCAACTTGAGGTACACTCAGAGCCAACATGGTTGTGTTAGGTAGCAAAATTTTAGAATATGGAGAGGTAACAAGGAGCAAAATTTAGAAATGATAAAATTTTTAGAATTTAGATGAAGTACTATGCAGCAGAACTTCAGGAAGCAAACTGATTTCAATTTAGAGAGGTATAAGGCAGAAGGCTATAGGATCTTCATAGATTGCACTGGGTGGCAAAAATACCTAATGATGACCATGGGCACACCTTACTGTAATCTTCTGAATTTCTGAACCAAAGAATTTTCTTCTGTTCATCTAGGTGGACTGGACTGATAATGTGTCTGGAAAGATTAAACTACCTCTCATTGGCAAAAGTCTTCATCACGGATACTGTTACCAGCATAATGAAGAGAGATGTAAAATCAATTACAGCAGTCAGTATGGGGCCCCATGATCCATTTCATTTTACTATTCCACTATAAGCATTTTGTATGAGAAAAAATAGACTTTCTTTACAGAATCTTATCCACTGTACTCTTTGCCACATTTGATGCTGAGATGTTCGGCTTACAGATTTCTTTGGACTTTCTATTATGATTTGTTGATCTCCCACACTGTTCTGAGGTTGATTAGTTTGATGAGTATCTGCAACACTGCCTGTTTCATAAAATTTCGCAGTTTTGTACAGTATTACAGTTAGGTACCTTCACATTTGGAAATTTTTTCATAGCTATTCCTTTCCCAAAATCCTGAATTTCTCATTTATTATGAAAAACATATTCTATCTGGAATATTTGCACCTCAACCGTTAGCACTGTGATGACAAGACATGTACTGTTACTATTGCTCAATCAAGTGAGCGGAAAATTCTATCCACAGTAACACCATCTAATGGTAGTTGGGTGAGTTAACGACCTCATGGTCACAATTTCATACATGGGGAGGGAACCAAGATTTACCATTGCATTCAAAAATTTTCTCTACACTGCACTGTACTACAGTACAAAGTCCAAGATCCGGACGTCTAATATCCGAAATGATCTAAAATCCGGATCTCAAAGGTGCAAACTTTTTTTTTTTTGATGTTGTTGTATGCTTTACGCATGCGCATTTGATTTTTTCCTCCTATAGTAAAACACGTGGAGAGCCCTGATTCTTAATTTCACTTAGGCACTAGATAAAATACCTCGTTCTTGAAGAAACAACTATTTTAGCATAAATTTGTGAGAGCAATAATTTGGCTCCGTAGCTGCGCATTTGTTTGGCATACATCTCAAACCGTAACATTCTACATAGATACGTTGCTGATTTTACACCTACTGGTATTTTATACCTCTGGCGCCAAACTGGCGAATTATTATTTATTATATTTTGCTTTTATCACTGCATTTTTATCAACATATGACAACTTGAGTAATGACTCATGCAGCGATGTCTAAACTTTTTTTTTTCCCCTTAGTAATTGAATAATAGAGAGTGTAGCAACCTTTTATGTTGACATTACGCTTGGCGATAATTGCAGATTTGAGTTAAGTGGGCTAAGAAATGATGACGAGGAAAAATTTCACAAAATTTCTTTTCATATGCTAAAAACAGATTTTATTAATGAAGCTCATAGACCAAAAGATTACATTTAGCACCATTTGAATTAAGAATAACTGATATGTTATTCGCATAAACCCAGGAACGGCATCTGAGCTCGTTTGGCCACACTGGGCCACAGGATATAGGGAAGACAAATTTTTTATAATTTAGGAAAAGCAATGGGATCCAAAGTTTAGGGACAGCAAAAATTTAGAACTTAGGGAAGCGTTTTGTAGCAGAATTTAGGAACCATCAGGCGGTATCTAAAGCCAGCCTTTGATTAGCCTTAAGTATATGTGGGCGTTTATTTGTTCAGGACTCAGATTAGCCTTAAGCTTGTGCAAGAAATAGACGTAAGTTATAATAAATAACTAAACTAATACAATTAAGGCTTAATTCAGTATGTGATAGAAGCAAAACAAAATTTAGCAAAGCAACTTGTGTTTGTCGCCAATCTCTTGATGCATAGCCAATAATGTATAGCGTAAGGTAAGCTAGGCTAAGGAATTTCAGTTAATATAGCAGATTGTGCTATTCCTTAATCTTCTAATTTCATCCAGCTTATTATTTTTTGCAGACTGTTAATATTACAGCAGTTTTATGAAAATTAAAGCATGAACTTTCAATTATGTCGAAAAGCATTTTTAATTCTGGAGCTCAACAGGATCTACAAAATGAAAGCATGTTTCGATGTCCAGTAAACAAAAAGAGCTATTTTAGCATAAAATTTGCTGTGCATAATATATGGCCAGCTACCATATTTTATGGTAAGGATGATGAAGATGATACCTACGAATCAGAAGGTTTCCAGACACTGGAAGCCAAAGGTGAAATTTTCTAATATGGATTTTATGAAGAAATGTGCTGAAACAGTAATAAATGAAGATGATATAACAGAAGTTTTTCATTGCAATAACAATGCACCAATCGTCAATCAATTAATGGATGGCGAAATCCGTAGTATGGCTCTAAATCCAGAAAATGCCGCTACCGACAGTAAAGCTACGAATAGCTACGAATCAGAAGGTTTCCAGACACTGGAAGCCAAAGGTGAAATTTTCTAATATGGATTTTATGAAGAAATGTGCAGAAACAGTAATAAATGAAGATGATATAACAGAAGTTTTTCATTGCAATAACAATGCACCAATCGTCAATCAATTAACGGATGGCGAAATCCGTAGTATGGTTCTTAATCCAGAAAATACCGCTACCAACAGTAAAGAAAAGTGACACAGGGGTAATTGAAAATGAAAAAATTTCGATTGACAATTTAGTCGGAATTTTTTACAGCAATTACGGGATTTGTACAATGGAACTGTGTAACTGAACAGGAAATTATGTCTTTTTATAGAATTAAAGAGAAAGTATTTACACAAAAATGAAGCAACTTAAACAGCTTGTGTTGAAAGAAATGTTTAATAAAGTAAAACAGATAAATATTGAGCTTTTTTTTTTAATTTAAATTTTGATACCCTTTAGGTCATAAATGTTTATTATTTCATAAATCACGATTTCATATTTTTAATTTTATAATTTCTGTATGCCATGTTACTAGATTTAAATTGATGATCTAATACCCAGAAAAATCCCAAATCCGGAATTGTCAAAGTCCCAGAGTCCAGATCTTTTACTTTGTGCTATATTATTTTATGAATACCCTTGTAATTTTCATATTATTTCAAATCATCTGCTTTCAGTAATATTGCTATATTTGTTGTTATTATGTATGATGTTCGCAATTTATTTTCAATTTTGAATTGTTGTTTTTAATTACATTTATATTGTTTTGTAGATTTACCAAAGGACAGTAAAAGTGATAATGCCAAAACTAATTCTCCGAAGAAAAAGGATTCTTTGTATCTTACATCAGAAACATGGGAAAATTTTTCTCTTGATTGTGAAGCTCTAGTAGCTACATTCAGTATTACCTTAAGGTATTAATGTACTTTTATGTATATAATATTTATTTTGAGAGTTTGGCTTATTCTGGCATGAAAACAGTAGCTTTTGCAATTTAAAAAGTGACATCGTTATTATAACCAAAAATAATTTTAATAACTAGCTGTTTATTAATATGAAATAAAAATTAATAGTTTTACAAGATACTTTCCTGTTTTCAGAATTATTAAAAAGTGGATTAATTTTAAACATGCAACATATAATGAATTATTTTTATTTGTGTATAATAATGATACTTTATATTTAAAGCTAAAAATATGCTAAATTAAAAATTATTTTTCATTTTTTATAAGATCACTTTGCTTGAAGTAATTTTTTGTGGAAAAAGAAATGTACATGCAGTGAAATCGTGAAAATTAAGTAAATAAAATTATGTTCAGTTAGAAATTTTTATTTCAATTTCATGGACCTTTTTTTAATACATATTCTTCAGCCTGTTGTTTTTAGTTACTGAAAATGATGTTTTTGCATGCAAGACATATATGTATATATATATATATTTATATATTTATAGGAAATCGGCATCAAAATATGGAGTGTCATGAAGTGGCCATTTTTGTAACTAAGAGGCTTTTTATAGTCAAATGTCTTTTTCACCAGTCAGATTTTTTACATTATGTATGTATACACATATTTTAAATAGACTGTAAGCAGGTTAGAAATGAGTTTAGGAAAAAGTTTGTTGATTTATAATTTATATTGGTAGTTTCTAAAATATTGTGAATCTGACATATGTTTATTCATTTGTCATTTTCAGAAAAGAAATATGTAAAAAACTTATTTGAGAAAGGGAATAATATTGTTTTACTATTTAATTAAAAAATTTTAATCTTGTAAGAAGGAAAACATGATAAATTATCAAAAAAATTGGAAGACATGCATTATTTGAAATGATTTAATATTTTGATCTTAGCAAAGATAAAGAGTCTTATTTCTAACCTGATCCAAAATGTAAATCAACACTCAAAATAAAATTTTAATGCATCGTTCTGTGTGTGCATTTTTTTTAATGATTTCTATTTTTTGTTTCACTTGTAAATTGTGAGAAATGTGTAAAACTGTACATTTAACAGCTCTTTAAAAAAGAGCATAAGAAAGTCCTTTGTCTTGCACATACTGATTGCAATAATGACATTGTAGATTCATGTTTATATTTTGTATAATTACATTTAAAAATAAAATGTATAAATATTTTAACCAATAGAAAAATATTGCTAAACTGCTTTCTGTATTCATTATTAAAAGGAAAATGCAGTCCACCAGAAATTCGACAATCCTCTGCTTTTAAGAAATTCTAAGCACTAAAAGTTATATATTTGTGAATATTTTTAAAAGTTAAATATGTGATCAAGTTCAATTCAAATATTGTGTACCTCATTTTCTTGCATATAACGCACATCTACAATTTCAGGCTATATTTTTTTAGTTTTTAGGTATAATTGCCATATAATGCACACCCAGTTCTTCACGAAGAAACCTAGAAGATAAATATGCAGTGCTGTTATCTTTTGAGGTCACTTATTCGAAGATTTGTCCTAGCCTTTTGAACAATGGTATACCGAATTGACAAGCTGAAAGGGGAGCAATATGCATGTGGATTAAATGCTTGATAGAGTAAGTATTCCTGCAAAGAGGTGGATTGTATTCAGTGCAGCTGTCCAAAAGAATGCTTTTGTAGGATTTTGAGAAAAGGAGGGTATAATTTGGAGTAAGAATGTACTTCCAAGCCAAAATGAATTCATGGAATTAGGAGTTGGATGTTTTCTTTTTCTGTATTCATTTGAAGCCAGGATTTTGAAGTGAAAATCGAAGGCTTTGGTAACTCACTTTTGTTTAAGTTGAAATACAGTTGATCTAATGTTCCTTTTAATAGTCAATATGGCTCCCGTGATTAGAAACAAACAGTGCTGCTTTCAAAATCACAGGCATTCATTTTGCGAAAGAAAATGGAAAGGATATTTTTTGTCGGTTAAAGCTTCATATATGAGCAGAAGTAAATTAAAATACCAAATAATGAATGTCCTTTGCATAAAGGAGTAACGAAATGGCCTTTGTGTTGCGAACTGGGTTCTAGAAGAGCATTAGAATGAATTAATTGTAATAAGAAACTGTATACCTTTATTTGCCTTAAAGTGAACTAAAATGAATGCAAATGAAAGTGAAAACTTTAAAGCAACTTTGAGTTGATGTAGTAGATTTATGGAATGGTATAATTTAGTTCTATGAGAAAAAAACAAAAATTTCACAAAGCTTTCCCAAAGATTTGGATAATAAATTTATTAGTTTCCAGAAGTATGTTATTGACCTACAAAGGAAAAACAGTATTTACTGTCACATATTGGAAATATGGATGAAACTCAAGTAATGTTTGATATGATAGGAAATAAAAAAATGATGTAAAAGGAACAAAAGCGGTTCACATAAAAATAGCAGGTCATGAAAGATCTCGCTTCATCATAGAGCTTTCCTGCTTAGCAGGCAGTTCAAAATTAAAACGCTTAATTATTTTTAAAAGAAAGACTATGCCAAAATGTAATTTCCCAAATGGTGTTTTCATTCATGTTCACAAGAAAATATGGGTGGAAAAAAACTATGTGAAATTGTGGATAAAAAATGTTTGGCAAAAGCATCCTTTCGCCTTAAAGAATCCTGAAAGTTTTAGCTTGACGAAAAATAC
>KK113510.1:232061-284358 GCA_000611955.2 Stegodyphus mimosarum
TGTAATACAGACATGACAATTATTCCAGACTGATTAATGCCATTAGTTCAGCCTTTAGATGTGTGTGTCAATAAACCATTGAAAGGAAATTTAAAACGGCAGTGGAATACATGGATGTTTAGAAAGGGAAAAAACATATACAAAAGGAGGCCAAATGCATCATGTCAGTTTAGAAATAGTGTATGAGTGGGTAATAAAAGTATGAAATGAAATTAAACCTTACATAATTCAAAAGTCATTTGAAAAGTGCAGTACATCTAATAATCTAGATGGAATGAAAGATGATTATCTATTTACAGGTTAGAGTAACAATGATTGTGAAGATGAAACGGAATTCAATTATATACCTTAAGATATAACAGGACGAATATGATGAACTTTTCTGTTATTCAATAATGAAAATTTTTATGTTTGTAATAAGGTATGTCATTTCATTTAAATAAACAGCTTTTAGTTATATATAGAAACTTAATTTCTTTTTATGCTCAAATCTATCATTTTTATACCTAGCGTTTTAGCACGCACTCGTAAATTTCGATTGTATTTTTTTGTACTGAAAGTGCACGTTATGTACCGGAATATATGGTATATATATACATATATCTTGGATCTTGTTTTGAAACCTTTTATTTTAAGGATGTACTGTCAAATAATTATCCAGCCTAATGGTAATACTTTCTTTAAATGCGCAATGATTCAAAATAATTGACCACAGTTTTAGATGAACATAACATTTTGACGTATTTATTGCATATTAATTAGAAAAACACCAGTGAAAAAATATAAAGTTTTAGAATGTCAGTAGAAATTTTATGAAGTCTTATGCCTTCTGAACCAGAATTCTGCTTTAGCACTGGAATGTTTTCAGTTAACATAATGATTATATTCCATATTTGATTCACAATGATCCTGAGTCTTAACATCACATGATTTTTTCCCTTTGAGAGTATATTAAAAGTATTGTCCATCCTAAATCTGATTTCTCATAAACTATATATTGCTGAGGCAGCAATAAAAGGTCTGCTGGAATAAATATGTTAGGAATATCATTATTATCTTATCTTGATATTATTTGTGTATCGGAACGAAGTCGCATAGAATAATTATAATTACAGAATGAGCAGCTCTTCCTTTGATATATGTATTACATTTTCAGTCTGTGATACTAAATTTCATTTAGTTACCTATTATGAATAAGCTTGTTTTATATTTATAGCTTGATTTTATATCTGTGGAGTTGGCACTAAAATAGGATTATGTATTTTTCATGAACTAATAATAAAATGTAACTGATACTATATCAACAATCAATACATGACTGATGTTTGCAGCAGCAAATGATAAGAAGACTGTAAATAAGTGATCCTCTCATTTTGAGTTTATTGAGCATATTAATTCAGCATACCAGCAAATAGCTATGCTGATTTAATAATTTCAAACTGAACACGTTTCATTTTGTCATTTATTTCATAATTGTTACAGTTCGTACTGCTTATTAAAATCACTTCAGTTGTAAGTACATGTGAGTTTATTAAGTGACTGAGTTTTATAGACAGCACTAAAATAACTAACAACTAATACAATAATTATTGATAAAATAATGATTAAAAATTAAATTATTTATACAATTTTGGAATTAATTGAAACATTTTTGTATAAAATATTTTTATAATTAAAGTTTTGATGAAATTCTTAACTTTTGCAAACTATTGTTGTATCTGTATTGTTCATCAATAATTTTTCAATCGTATTTTGAATTTCATAAAACTGCTGGTTTCTGTTTTGATCAGCCCCTTTTTGTTCAAGAATATTTCATGGAATTTGCTGTACTTTTCTAGATTTGATTGTTGTTGGCATGCTATCACTGTTCTCTGTTTCATTTTTGTTCCCAATTTCTGAAGTTCTTTAATTACTTTCTGTTATGTTGTAGTTCATTTGTACGCACGTTGTCTCACTATTGTTGTCGTTTGACACATATTCTAAAAACAAATCTTCATAACTCATGTCTGAAACGTTAGTTATAGCTTGCAGATTTATCTGAGGCTTAAAGCCACATCTTCTAAAACAGATTTCAAGTAGAGAGTTTTTCTGCTTTTGTCAATAACCAGAGCTGTCTTGTTTGAACTAAATTGCACATTATTAACACTGCATCTGGTTATATATGTTTCTTAAACTAGCTGCTGTTTCAGTTCTATACATTAATGTGTATTCTGGTATAATGTGCATTCTGGTAAGGTTCTGTAACACAGTACAGTTTTGTCTTTGTTAGAAATTTCATGCATTTGCCTGTGTAGCATTTATTTAATAACCCTTGTAAAACCTCTTTTATCCACTTACCAGCCACAGGATGATCTGTCTCATCCATGCATCTCATCATGCAGTTTTCAACAAACAGTGTTGGATTTCCAACTTGTAAGTTGATGAAAAATTCTCTCCTAGCATTTTACTAAATTCCACAGTTTTTGTCATGAAAAGAGTTCTAAAAATAAAAATATTTTTTAGTTTAATAGCATGAAATCACTCTAGAAGAATAGTTTTGAAGTTAGAATTTCTATCATTTTTGTGCTTCCTTGAGATATTTCCATTTTTTTATTAGTTCTCCATCAATTATAATTCTTTGTTTAAGCAAATTGCACATTGCTGCTTGGAAAATCCCAGTTTAAATGCAGTTTTTCTCTCACTGCACTTACCAAGAGCATAAAGGTCTTTTAATAATTTATCCTTTTCTTTCATTGTTAAATCTTTTTGCTTAGGAATTTTTGATATGGTTCAAATTAAGCTCAGTGCAGATATAAAAAATGCTTTTACTGATTTGTTCAATATTAATATTCATGTTTCTTTTCAGCAGAAAGATGGCACATTGGCTGTTTAGTCAATGTTCCACATCATGGTAACAGGTATGATCAGTGCTTTCTTTGCTTTTTCTTCCACATGCAGTTGTGTAGTCATTAGGTTTGTTAAAGCAGAAAACGTGAAAAATGTGCAATGGCCTCACTGGCTCCAGACCCTGTTAGCTGTGTGTGCCTCTGATTACACTGTGAAGGCAGGTGGTTAGAAGGGAGAAAGTAACTTTCACAATTTATCTATCCCGAAGGAAAGATTCTGAATGTAGAAACTTTAAAAGTGGCACTTCCAACTTTTATTATCTGATATCTGAGAAAGCACACTCATTTATTTATAGTGCCTCTATAAGATTGTTTTTGTTAACCTTACAATAAGAAAATTGTGCCCGTCTGAGCTACACTGCAAGTAAAGTGCTCTGAAAGCAATGTCTTACAGGTATAGGAAACCTAGGATTAGAGAAAAATCAATCAGACCTGTTTTATAGAAGCATGGGCAATAAATAAGCCAACATTCACAATAAATTAAATGGTTGAACTGCAGACAACTTTGACAGGTAGGATTCCTGGCAGTGAGGAATCGGTCTTTTGCTAATTTGAGTCTTATAAGTGGCTGATATGAATTTAATAAAGAGCAGTTTTTATTGATTTGTTTGTATTTCTTTTGGTTTCTGGAAATTGAGCGTAATAAGTAGGTGATTTTATTTACTAGTGACTTTTGTAAGTGCTGGGTACTATATATGTATAAATTTCTGTGTATGAAAGTTGCTTTGAAAGTATTTTTTAAATGTTAAATGGGAGAGGAACATAGAATAAAAGCAATGAAACTCCATATGTAAATCAGATAGTTCATGCTCATATTTTAAAAGTGATTATTAAATTTTTAAACTGATTTAATTTATGTAGATGATGTATTCTAGCAAAAACTTATTAACTGATATGTATTTTTAATTTCATTTAATTAGTTCTCATGGGCAAATTGTTTATATTTATTCCAGCTTGGGCTAAGTCCCTGGTTCCGGATGATTATTATCCTTTGTGAAGGAAGTTCCCTTAGACAACATAATTGTTAGTGATGTTCAGTAACGTTCTTTATGTTCTCAACAGTTGTGGTCACTTTCAGAGACGTTACTCTTCAGGAAGTTGGTTGGTTGGTTGGTGTCATGTCCTTTGAGAAGCCAAATGAATCCATGAGTGAAAATCGCAGCTTTTGCCTGTCCCACAATCTGTTCACTATACAGCTCTCCCTGGAAAGGAAATTCCCCCAAGCTTTGCAGAGCTGCAAGTATTGCCGGACAAGTGAAGGTCTTTCTTAATAGATTTGTCTTTGAGTCTATATCTGGCAACGGCATTAACATCTTCCAGAGTGACGGGGATTGAGTGGCTGAAATTTCTTGCTTTTTTAGCCATCGACTGCCTCGTTTCCATCGATTCCAACATGTGCAGATATCCATTGCATAGTGCATGTCTTTCCCATGTGGTTGATTGTTTCTAGGAGTTGGTGTACATCCCAGGTGAGCCTTGAATGTCTTTGCAGTTTTGCCTCTAGGCAGCTTTAGAGTCACAGTAAATTAGATTGCCTCTGGCGTTATGATTATCATTTAAGTAGATGTAAATTCTCAAGGCCTCCTGGATTGCTCTTAATTCACATGTGAAGTTGGAAGCGATGTTGCCTGCTCTATGGCTTTGGAGTATAGTTGCCCCATTTCCTAGAGCGTTGTGAATACCGGCTCCACTCTGTTGGATATTCTCATCTGTGTAAATTTTTATTAAGTCAGCTCCCCAAACGGACTCAATTATTCGAGTACATTTTGTCTCGATAACGGCTTCAGTTTCTTTTTTTGTACAATATTCCACCAGATCGAGATTTATTTTGGTGTTAATGGGGATGTAAGAGGGCAGGTTAGGCTCTTGAAAGACAGTTTAGCCGTCATATTTGAGAGCAATATTTTCTCTGATCTCATTGTCATCTTTCAGAGCAGATGATCTCTTAAATCTTGACCTGTTATTCCAAAAGTCCTTCTGGAGATGTGGTGTCCCATGTCTTGGCTCCTGGCCTTGTTTGCAAGCTTGAGTGAGGTATTTCCTTCTGTGTAAAAGGGGCATAAGTCCGCAATCCTGTTCTGCCTTAGTGTTGCTGGTAGATGAAACAACTCCAAATATTATTTTGGCTGCTCTTGCCTGTATCTTGTCAAGTTTCCCCAGTACCATATCAGGAGCATGTGCCCAAATAGGTGCCACATATTTAAGGTTTGTTCTTTTCAATGCAATATAAGTAAATCTGAGTGTTTTCAGAGTAGTCCCCCAATCTGTGTCACATAGGCTCAGAATTCGAAGTTTCTTTAGTGCTTTGTTGAGCAATTTTCCAGATGTGTAGTGAAACGTAGTTTAGAATCTGAAGTCATGCCTAGGTATTTTAAGTTATCTGCCTTAGTAATTGGCAAGCCATCCATTAATATGGTAGGTTGATTAAATTTTCTGCGTTTTCGATCTGTGGAGAAAATTCCGTAGTTTTCCCTTTCTCGACCAAACCAGTCTCCAAAGGATTGGTTTAATGACCTCTCAGGCTTTTCTATGTCTTTGCTTCTGTGCCAGATTGCTATATCTTCTGTGTAACAAGCAACTTTGGTGTCCCCTTCAAGGAGTTGGGGAATATTGTTAACATACAATAGGAATAGCAAGGGCCTGAGAACTAAGCCCTGAGGAACACCTACCCATGTTCTTCTGTCTTTCGAGAAGGCTCCATTGCCCCATAGTCTAAACTTTCTATCTTTCAAAAAGTCTGCGATTCATATTAAGGCATTACCTCTTATACCATGTTCGTAAACGGTTTCAATAAGTTTTTGTCGCTGTACAGTATTGAATGCTGATGTCATGTCCAGGAAGACAGCAGTGGTCTTTTTTATAAGTCTTTCCTGAAAGCCATCAATAACCGATTGACATAGGTAGAAAAGTTGATCTTCTGTGCTGTGATGTTTTCTGTATGTAGTTTTGTAGAAGTTTATTTTTTTATTTTTTACAAGTTCACCCATGATTCGTGAATGTATAAATACGTTCCATAATTTTACAAAGAATGCTTCTAAGTGCAATTGATCTGTAGTGTTTATACTCAGTGCCGGTTTCCCCGTCTTTAAACAGGGGGACAATAAGAGATGTTTTCTAGTTTGGGGGAAGTTTTCCATGTTGTGTTAACTATATCCAGTAGCGATCTCGTTTAGATGTTTCTCCAAAATGAGATCGCTACCAGGGGATTTCTTATCATTAGTATGCTTAATTGCTGCCCTGTTAAGTTTTTTGAAGGAAGTATCTTGAGTATGGGGGTCATCGTTTGAATATCTTTTTGCTTCTAAAAATAATTCGCTAACTGCTCTATTCGTTATTTTGTTTCCCTCTGGAACTCCAATTTACTAATATTTGCTCCAGTTTCCTAATGAGTAGCGCATTGCCGGCACATTTGCGCAGCTTTATATTTGCTTGCTGATGCAATATTTAAGCTCTGGACAGTTGCAACTGAAGAGTATTTATCTGAGGCACTGACAGTCCTCCAGTGTTTTACATCTTTTCTCAGATCCAGGTGATTGCAGAATAAGGCCCATTTTAAACGTTTGCCTTTTGCTATTTCCTCCTCAACTTTCCTAATAGCCTGAGCAAGTCTGTTCCGATCCAGATCTGTGTTGTTCGTCTTTAATTGTTCGTTTATCGTATCTGTCCTCAACCAGGTAGTCAGTGTTAAGATCTTTCCAATATGGGACCCATTATTTTTTCTGTTTACCTCTAGGTATATATCTCTTTTCTGCTTTAGTAATATTTTTTTGTGTTAAAATTTTAATCTCAAGATCCCCCGGTCTTAAATCGAGGTTCATTACACAGATCTTCCAAATATTGTGTAAAGCCAATCTAGTTTGGCTTTCTGAAGTTTCATGATCTCCATTGTTAGTCGGCCACTTCAATCCGCATACTAAGGGTGGTGAGAATGAGACGGTGATCACTCATTGCATTATCCAAAATTCTCCGGTTACAAAGGTGCGATATCTGGTAACTGACGGCTGTCAGGTCCAGAGCTGATTGTGTGCCAGTTGCTCTTGATAGGTACGTATTTTGTTTTATTATTAATGAAGGTCAGTGCTAAATCCATCAGAATATCTTCCACTTGTTGACCATTTGCATCCATGACATGATCCCCAAGTGGGGCTCTTTGCATTAAAAGCTCCAAGCAGAATCTGACATGATCTGCGTATGTGTTACCTATTTCACTAAATGAATCTGGGCTGATGGTGGTGGTGTCAGGATGACAAACGTTAACCAGGATGAAAGAATGCTCAAGAGTGAGAATTTTCAGGGCCTGAACTTCTTTGTTGCCAATACCTTAGCCTGCAGCAATCATTTTATATTTCACCACTGACTCTTTAATTAGAAATGCGAGTCCACCTCCACGTCTATCCACTCTTATCTCTTCTAATCGTTGTGTAACCTTTAATGTTAAATCGAATCTTTTCATTTAGCCATGCTTCCTGTAAACAGGCAATATATATATATATCATTTTTACGTAGTAGGCATTGTAGCTCATCTCTCTTTTTAATTGTTCCATTGATGTTCAAGTGTAAGATGTTGACTGTCCGCTTAGGATATTTCCCATCTTGTTCTCGGACTGCAAAACCAGACGCGTCGGCTACCCCAAACTCGGTAGCTTGATCTAGATCCTTAAACTGACCTCTCGTGGAAAATGATTGGTATCAGGAATCCTGAATCTTCAAGAAGAGATCACCATGAAAGATTATACTACATCTGAAAATATCAAATTTTGCTTGAGGGGCCATCTTTTGAGAAAAATTGTAGTTTTTCGGTAATTAATTAAATGTAATCATATACTGTCTTAAAAATAAAATATATATATAAATTCAAGATAATGGCAATTATGAACTCTGAACTTTATGGACTTATGACTTCGTAAATTTTTTCGTGCAACTTTTCATATCATGTTTACAGTTATTCTGTGGAATTTACTTCGAAGTTTTTAATATTTCGACTAGGGTTTGTGTCTTGAACCCACGCACTCTGGTGTCAACGCCATTCCACCAAAGTTTTATGTGTAAATAATAATTAGGTAAATATATAATTTCGTTATAATATTGTATATGGATTTGATGAAAGTGCTGTCGAACTTTGATACAAAATTATTATGAACTTAGCTTTCAATAAATTCCAGTTATTAATGCGTTGGCCAGAATTATCCATAACATATGGACAGGGAAAAAAAGAAGTGAATAACGAATGCAGTAGCTTATTTGCCAGATTTCTCTGTCGGTATTTTTATGAATATTTCATAGACGAGAACAATTTTATGATTTCCGTAATTGTAAAAGCAATTCAATGTGAGTAGGAGGATATCTATGATAATCAATTGAGAATCATATGAGATGTTTCCGCGTCTGTTCCTTTATAGCAGGTAAAGATATAGATAACGATGTACACTGCGAAAAAAAATGGGACAGTTCTATATCTCCTGTTATACTGGGTCAATCGAACAAATTCAACTTGCGTTTTTCATGCCTCGAAAGCGCGACTTAGATATGTATTAGATTGATATGTAGCACTGTTCTAATAAGGTATTTTGACACAAAAGCGGACTTTTTCCGAAATGACATGGAACTGTTTTTTCTATACTTCGATTCTACGACTCAGTTTATGCCAAACTGCCAAGTTTTGTAAAACTTGTAAAAACCGAGTAGTTTTTAAAAATTAGGTTTCAAAATTTTAGCTCCTCAATGTTACTTGAATTTGATATATACTCTATAACAAAAAAATCGCCTTCCCAAGAAGGAGTTGTCCGATGAAGACCAAAATTGATGGATAGGAAGATTATGTACAAAATAGAAAATTATTAAAATTCCAGAACAATTGAATGGTTTTATTATGATTGACTTAGTTACAAAATAACAAGCTCAAGGTGTTGACCCAACTCTAGCCTGTATGCAAGCTGCCACACCGAGTGGCATAGACTGATAAAGCTCCCGAAAGGTCTCCAACGATATTTCTTTCCAAATTTGCTCCAATTGTCGGACTATGTCATGAACATTTCCTGACAGATGCAGTCGCCTTGCCATTATATCCGAGACATACTCGATGGGAGAGAGATCTGACTGGCCAAGGAAGTGTTCGACAAGCTGTAAGACAGTTCATAGCAACACGTGCCGTATGTGGTCTAGCATTATCTTGCTGAGAAATTAGACCAGGGTACTGCAAAAGGAACGGTAGCAAAACAAGTCTCAGAATGTCGTCGACGAACCGCTGTGCTGTAAGTGTGCCTCTGATCTCTCTCTCCGGCTATCAAGGGAAGTGATACTCCAGACCATAACTCCTGGTTGAGGGCCTATGTGGCATGCAATAGTGAAACCAGGAGCAGCACACTGCTCTGGGCGTCTCCGGGCACGTCTTTGATGATCGTCTCGACACAGTTGGAAGAGGGATTCTTCACTAAAGATTATACGTCTTCAGTCAGCACTATTCCAACCTGATCGAGCCAAGCACCACTGTAATTTGGCTCGACAGTGTGCAGGCGTGAGTGGCAGGGGGCGTAACGGTCGGTACAAGCGTAGATTTCGCTCTATCAGCCGTATGCGAATGTTCATGGTGGACACTCGTGTGCGGATCGCGCGTCTGATGGTTGATAGCAATGAATCAGGCGCTGTGAAAGCTATTCTGACAATCACTCTGTCCTCCCGATCTCTAGTGGCCCTAGGTCAATCGCTACCATCATGACGCTGAAATCTGCCATTGTTCACCCATTCTTACCAGTATCTTCTAATCGCTGCATCGCTTCGACTCATATAACGAGCGATTTGCTCAACTGCCTATTTCAATCCAACGATACGACCTCTTTAAAACTCTGACAATTGCTCGTAATGAGCTTAAATCCTGCGGGGAGGCATTTTTTCAGTCGTTGAAACGTATCCTAAATCAGAATGGAACAGAAAATTTTAATAACAGTTCAAGGACAGCTCCTTATACACATCTCCTGTATGCGCATCGCTCTATTCATTCATTCGACACCAAATTTAAAAAATGTTTAAAATTTTTTCTAAGATATACGTGAGTTTGTCCGATTTTGTGTCAAAATACCTATATTAAAACAATGCTGTATATAAATCTAATATATATCCTAAGTCGCGCTTTCCAGACATGAAAAACGCAGTTTTAATTTCGTGAATCAGCATCGGGAGATATAGAACTGTCCCCCCTTTTTTTTGCGCAGTGTACCTAAATATTGAAAAAACTCGTTTTGAGAAAAACGAAAAAAAAAATTGCTCTATCAAGTACATTTTATTTATTAGCCCAAAGGGGCAATTTGCCCAGAAGAACTATTAATTTCGTTTTAGCATTTTACGTCGATTCACTTTTTGCGTTGATTCACTTTTCAAATTGTTGCCACCAGATATTGCAGCCCTGTATTATATTTAAAGAAATTAAATAATGAATAATCTGCATAAATGTTTGTATGTTTCTCGGATTATGATAAAACAACGGAACCTAGAGCCATCATATTTTGAATAACGTAATCCTCTACCGAATATGGACATCTGGAAGCCCAAATTTGAAATTTGGAATTTCTTTTATTATCTATTTCATATTTTGTAAAACTTTAACGAAATTTTGATTAACAAACTCAAGGATTTCAAACCGAGCAAGCAATGGCAACGTTGTACAAAAATGGGAAATTCTAATGGTATGTTCATTTTAAAATTATTTTGCGATATTGCTATTGAACTGAATTTTATGGTTTAAGTGCGAAGAACATGATATTTAATAAATAAAGGTAACACACAAAACGTTAAAAAACGCCTCTCTGGACGTAATTTAAATTCTGAAAACTTTCGGATTTTTATTTATTTATTTATTTATTTTACTTTCTTGTATCATAACCATTTTGTAATGACTGCTCTAAAACTTCTTCTTTCCTTTTATTTTGTCTTTTCTTAGTTACACAGTGATTTTATAGATCATAGTTTCAATTTTGAAGAATGGAATTACTCAATTTCACGAAACTCCTTATTTGTATTCCTGTACGTCTGTATAAATCTCTGAACTTTTTAGCACTTCAGTTCAACAATTTAACTTTTTTTTAAAAAATGTAACTAACTATTTCTCCTCTCCAGTTTTCAACGGTTTTACAGCAGTAAACTTGTTGTTGCGTGCATATGGATTCATAATAGATTGAATGCAGGCAGAACCGATGATATCTTGATAAAATTTATTTTACCAAAATAAACACTTCACAGTTCTGGAACTTCGCACAAAAATACTCGTACAACTCTTCCCTGAATCACAGAGTACAATAAATAGTTACACTTCAAACTACAGAAAAAGTTAAATATAACTCAAAACGCATCTAAAGAGCGAAGGTAACACGGAAATATCTCAATACTCTGAACTAAACAACTACTGAGAGCAGATGCTTTCCCCAGTCTTATACAGTCTTCTCCAGGCCGGCAAGAAATCTCGAGTACCCTTCACTTCTCGAAACTGCTGGAAGGCATATACGGTTACAGTTACACCGAAAGGCCGATCAGAGTTACAGTTACATATAGTGATCAATCACAGTTATTCAATTACAGTATCAATTACTACTTGAAGATCCACATTCATTGATATTACTCGATTAGTGTATTTTTGCTGTTCTTTATTTAATTATTTAATTAAGAATAAAGAATTTTTTAAACGTGAAAGAATTTTTATTTTTATTTTATTTATTTACTTTTTTTTTTTTTGTACTAGTCATTTCAGTCTTAACCAAAGGAATGTAATTCCCTTACAGGACAAAACTATCGAGTAAACAAACAAATTTGGCGTATACGTCTACTGGAAATACTTACTGAAAATTTTGCCTTTTATAACTCAGGAACCTCGTAAATACCCTGAATTACAGGGTTTTCGCGTGGGGGCGTTGGAAAATTTTTCGCACTTTGAAAAGGTTAAGAATCACTTTTCTAAACGTTTGTCCTCATTACAAGTGCTAGTAAAAATGATTTTGTACTTCTACTCTAATGGCTTTTTATTCTAAAGCAAAGAACGATTTTTGAGTTATGCGAGATACATACGTATGTACGTAGGTAAGTACAGATGCCAGGAAAAAAATCTGTTCTGGATCCATTTTAAATCAGTTTCATAATTCCTTTGAGGAAAAGGAGTCCTTTATTCTGTCCTTGCATACAGATGTCACGCGAAAACATCGTTAAATTGCGTTCCATAGCGGTCAAAATAGATATTTCCGTTGAAATATGAAACCCAGAATTTTTTGTGATTACAATACTTCCTTTACTTCGTACAAGGAAGTAAAAATACTACAATTTCACATATAATTTCACTAAAGCTATTTACTTATATAGAAAATTTTTAATACTGTTTATAGAAGCTTCGGTACATTCATGCGTATACTCAAGTAAATGTTCTATCAAATGCAGATCTCTAAAAAGCATTCTTATTGCTAACACATGTGATTCGGAAAAATAAAAAATGCATATACCTTTGACGTAAACAAAGCATAATAAATAAGAAAATACAGAAGGTATTTAAAAGATGAACCTTGAAGATTGCCACTTTATAAAAAAGGACATGTCACTCTTAATTGACATAATTTATTTTTAATTTGCTAGACTTTTATATGTTTGGAATAGGCAATTTTTTTACAATCAAAATTGAGAAATCGATATTTGGAAGGTTATAAGTTCTGATTTCCCTCAAAGGATCACTTTAGTTTCGCAAGATTATGCTCACCCAAAGTGTTGAATCTAATTAAAATGTATTCAATACGCTTCTAGTGCTTGAAAGATATGAAGCATAAGAACCTCAGTGACATCAAAGTGTGTGATTGTCAGAATGCAAAACTATTACGTAGATTGGGAATCCCGTATTATCCAGTTTGGGACGTGCTTTATTAGGTTTATCCCATTGCCTGCCGCGATCTCTGTTTGGGGATTTCCCGAGCGTACCTAGTTGGTACGGTAAATTTTTTTTTACAGCTGATATACTGCGGTATGCATTGTTTACATGAATTTAATTTCACCTTGGCTTTAGTGTCCTTGGATAAGTGCAAATGATAACTCAATTTATGCTTTTGCGATTTTTTACATTCTATGAAAGGAACCAAAGTAAATTCGTCTTGTTCAAAACAAACGTTAGGAATCAATGCGGTAAATGCAATGCTGGACTCTCTTCAGAATAATTTGTACAATGACTTGAAAATAATTCGTAACTGTCATGTACCTGAAATAGGGACCTGTATAAAGGTACACCATTATTAATAATAAGAATTTTTTTTGTAATAAAAAATGCAATCAGTCTAATGCTTTTTATTAGTAAGGGCATCTCATGACTTTATTATTCGTTATATAAAATTGTAGATGAATGAATTTGAAGAGAATTATTTAATTTCTTCCTCTTATTAAACTGTGTAAAAATATGTTCACCCTTTTAGTTTATCAATTATTTTATCCTTTTTAAATAAAAGCTTATCTTATTAAAACTTTTATATTTTCCATTATTTTTATTCTCAATTACATGTTATCAAACAAATTATTTAAATCAAAAATCATTTTTCACCAATAAATAATCGCTCTTTTACTTACTATTCTGGTATTATTTAGAATTTTACCGTAAGATACGAGTATATTGTTTCTAACTTTTAACATTACAATTTATGTACAATGAGCCAGAACAAAGTGGCGTGGACATTTCTGTATCATTTGCTCTTTCTCACTCATAAAAAAAAAAAATCAGCTTGCGTTTCATACGTCTTGAAAACAGGGCTATGATATGTGCTAGTTTTATATCTAGCATAATGTCTAACACATGCATTTTGATACAAAATTGGGCTTCTGAAACTACATTTACATTTTTTCCTTCCATAATTCGATATTCCACGCATCAAAATATGCTATAGTACCAAAGTTTGAAAAATCTCACTAAACTCTTACCCAAAATTTTAGCTCCGCAATGTTTATTGAATTCAATATATATTTAATAATATAGCTTTTCTCCGAAATGGTTCGCCCGATTTTTACAAAATTTGGTATTTATTGATAATTTGGGAACCGAGTAACAGAGTGGGTATACAGTAACCGAGTAACAGAATTTGGAAACAAGCATTCAATCGAACTATGAAAAAGATAAGACACCATATCAAACAAAATTTGATTTTGCATCAGAATGGTATAGTGGAGCAAAGCTATACATAACCTCTAATATATGCTCGCGGTTTTGAAATATGAAAAATGCAGTTTAAAGTTTGTCAGGCGGCTGTAACGGGAGCAGTTGAATTTCTCCTGGTTCCTTCACTCATTGTACATTACATGCCATAAAAAAAGTACGATACAAACGATAAAAATACTGCTCTTAAATTTTAAGTCCTTCTTGTGACTTTACTCTCATAATAGCAATGTATGCTTGACCTTCTGAAAATATGCTTTCCGAGAGTTATTTCATGTTGATAAATCAAAGAATGTTATACACTTATAAATCACAAAAGAATATCATTAAATGATATTTAAAACAGCAACAACATTAACAACACGCAGACACAAGAAACTCTCGAGTTGTTTTAACTTATTTATTAACAGGCCCCTCAAGGCAAATCTAAAATGAATCCAAAATCAAAAATCACAAATTTTGAAATTTAACAATCTCGGCCAATTTTTATCCTGCATAAATCAAACCTTTTATTGTTTTTTTTTTATAATAAGCATAAGCATTTCCTAAACAAAGCTACTGGGACCGGGACCGTATATAAAAATTAGATTTCGAAAATTATTTTACATTTCTACAAGAAATTTACATTTTCTTTTCGGCATCCATTTCGCGTTGGTAGAAACTGAAGAAGAACGATGTACAAATAATAGCAAGGAGTGTATCGTCTTCGATATGGTCATGCAGAGGTGATGCCTACAAAGGTTTAATGAAGACTTGGAAAGGCATTTAGGATACTCTGAAATCAATCTCAAATGACAATTCGGAGAAGACGGCTGAATCTCATCAATGCAGTCAGTAAAAAACTGCAAAAAGGAGACACAGATGTTGGAATGGTCGTCGATTTCTTCATTTCCTTAATGCTACGTATTTCATCTTCCAGTAAAAACTTAACAGTCAGTGAAAAGGGGCGAAGGCGGTGATTGGAAAGCAGAACGACACTGCAAGCGAAAAGCATACCAGAAAGAGAAAGCACACTTCGATGAAAGCGACGATGATGAAGAAATTCTGTTCAGTATTAAGGGTAATTTCAAAATAAATATGTTCTTTACAATTGTGTATCAATTAATTTCGGATTTGGACCGTTGAAAATGTACGTACGACAACGTGTTCGAAATTTTCTACGTTTTCTTTAAATTTTACGAATTTCCTGTTGAAGAACTGAGGAGTGAGAGTTAAAATTACGTGAAGTTTATTCACAGGATATTTCAGATAATCTAGTTGAAGAGATCTTGCACCTCAAAGACTATTTGGCATTAAACGACAGGGGGAAAAAGGAGGTATGAAAATATCAACAATATGTGCAACTGGGTTAGAGATCAGAACCTATTTGATATTTTCCCAATATTGATTCAGTTTTAAGAATTTACTACTCAAAGGCAGTAAGCAACTACTCTTTGGAATGTTCATTCTCGTGCTTGAAACTGATTAAAACAAGCTCAAATGTGTCCGAAATCAGATTGAACGATTAACAGTTTTATCAGTTGAACCTCACTGTGAATTCGATTTCATTTTATGATTAAAATTTTCGTTGAGAACATATTTGAATGAAAAGCGTAACGCAAAGGAAAGGAAAGATGATTCTTATTTGGTTGAATATCTATAATATAGAAATATTACATTGTTATAATACGTAAATATTGCAAATTATCATATATAATGTATGAGTTTTAATATATTCTGGAGTTTCAGTCCTGGCGGACGAACTGGCTGCATAGGTGTTTTCGAGATTTTCCCAGTGTGTAACGTAGATACGAGCCAGTTTCCCTCAAACGTTCTCTAGGGCCATCCGCCCCTTTCCGAGGAGTGCCATATGGCGCAGCACGTAGTAAATAAATACATAATATTCTGTTGAAGTTTTTGCTGCATTTGATGTGATTGTAATAAACGTTTTCATAACTTTCGCATTCCTTTTTCATTACCTATTTTTTGTTTTGTACGAAATACAGTGTTGCGTGCGTATGGGTTCGTAACCGATTGAATGCACAAGTCCAAAAATATATTAATAATTTATTCTTATCAAAAGGAATATATCAGAACTCTGGAATTTCCTCAGAGATATTCGTGCAACTGTTCACAATATCAGGCAGTATAATCAGTAGTTAAACTTCAAACTACTAAAAACGTTAAATACAACGTAATGAAAAGCGCATCTAAACAGAAAGCTACTCTAATATCACGCGGAGCTAAAAAACTCTCAACAATAATAACTAAGCAACTGAACTCAGGCGCTCTTTCTCCGGCCTGTCATAGTTTTCAACCGATCGCGAGATATTTCTCTTAATTCCAGTTTCTCGAAATTACTGGAAAGCTGTAGGAGTATGGGATTACGGTTACAGCTAACATGGCGGTCAATTACATTTATTCGATTTCAGTGCTTATCACAGAGAGAACCATTCACTCTATGTGAAATGCACGTGGTCCTGTATTCTTACTTTTCCGGCATAGCTTAAAATTTGTCTCGGGCTGCATTGCAAGGGGAAATACAACAGTTTTAATTATAATTCTACTAAAATTACCTATCTAAATACAAAATTCGTAAGAGTAGCACAGGCGGCCATTTGGTTCAGCTTATAGGAGGCACATTTGTAAATCTGCGTCTTAAATAAATTTCAATCTCAAACCACTACAGACGCACTCATATGGTCAATTTTTATGCTTACAATTAAGGTTTTCGAAAATGAGAGTAATCGAAAACAGTCTAAGAGAGATCACTGAGCAGTCAAAAAATTTTAGTTCTCTCTTTGCTCATGATGAGTTAACATCAACATTGAGCAGTCACCAAAATTTAGTTCTGTCCGTGCTCTCGAAGCGAGTTAACGTCAAAAGATCAAAAAAATTATTCGAGACAGATCATTGGAGATTGAAAACAACAGCTGAACATTTTGCAGGGCACAGGTACGTCGATTGGTCATTTTAATTTAAAGCGTTATTTGATTTGTTCGAAAATGGCAGCTTAGTAATTGTTAGAGGTCTGCTTTGTAGTCCAGCGATGATCATTTAGATAGTCAAATCAAATCTCAGTTTTTACAGAACACGTTCGGATGCTACCCAACGAGCTAACTGATAATAACGTTATAACTGATACTACTGTTAGATAATACTAAAAAGATATCTGACACTACTACTAATATAACTGTACTACTAAAGAGGTCTTAAAAATAAGTGTTTTAGAACCTACGAGTTATGAAATCATTTGTGATTATATAATTATTTAGGAAGAAACACAGTGACCTATATAGCTCCCAGAGAATGTCTAGCAATGCGAAAGTGGAAATGAATCATGCTACGTGGTTGTTCTTCCTCTTCCTCTTTCTTTCCGCGTCATTTTCTAAGTTGATAACAATAATGATTTTGATTGTAAACCGATAAGTTTAACAATTCAAGGTTACAGATTCGACAGGTGCTACATAGTGTTTCCGCGGGAACCAACTGGAATCATTTGCAGGAATTCTCTTTAATTTTTGTTTTAATTATTTCATAAAAATATAAGAAAGTATATTGAAGATTTAATGTATTATAAGTAAGTAAATTAAGTAAGTTTTGCTAATATTTTTAAAATAGTAATATTTTTGGTACACTTCATTACGTATACGCTTTTCTTCTATTATTGCGTCATTCTTTGCAAAACGTATTATGTCAAATTTCTGAACGTGATTTAGCTTCAATTCAAACTGCAGTAATTTTAGTTTTGCCATTGTTACTTTCTTGTACGAAGTAAAGGAAGTATTGTAATCGCAAAAAAATTTGGGCTTCGTATTTCAACAGAAATATCAATTATGACTGCTCTCGAATCCATTTGGACGATTTTTTTTATGTGACGTTCGTACAGAATAAAGGGCTGATTTTCCCAAAACGGATTATAAAAGATTATAAAATGAAGTTAAAATGGATTCAAAAGGGATTTTTTTCGTAATGCCTATATGATAATGTAACGTCTATACGGTCCGTGGATTTGTATGTATGTGTCTAGCATAATTCAAAAAAGATTAGCCATAGGACGTTGGGATTTTGTGTATGGAACTGCTATAACATCTATTTATGCACATCTGTTTTTTATTGCAAGCGGCAGAACAAAAGATGTATCTATATAAGGGAATATACATAAGCCCTTATACACGTAACTAGAAAACCCGGTGGTCATACGAAATGACCGGTGTTCTAGATATTATAAATTGTAATTAAAATGATTTGTGCAAAGGTGTCTGCTAATTCAAACTGAATTACCCAAGGAGGCGGCGAGGGCGCTTCTTTGTTTAATGCCCCACGAGGTTTCTTCCTTCTACTTGCTTAATTGCTTAAAGTAGAGTGCAATGAAGGAAACCACTAACTGTACATTTCTTTCTCTGCTCAGTTGTTTCTTTTTGTCGAGAGAGCCGTTTTTGTGCAGCTTTAGCTCCTTTTCTCTCCTCTTCAGTGCTGTATTTTCTAGGAGGCATTCTTAAAAGAAATTACGTTAAGAC
Organism: Stegodyphus mimosarum; assembly: GCA_000611955.2. Classification (NCBI taxonomy): domain Eukaryota; kingdom Metazoa; phylum Arthropoda; class Arachnida; order Araneae; family Eresidae; genus Stegodyphus; species Stegodyphus mimosarum. The sequence goes on from KK113510.1 coordinate 250,604, forward strand.
GTAGTTTTTATGTAAAACAGATGATTGCCAGTGCAAAAAATGTTCACCTTACCCCTGACACGCTCAATTTGCGTTCAGCCTTAAATTGTTTTAAAAACAGATGATTGCTAATGCAAACAGATGCTCACGTTCCCCCTGACACGCTCAATTTGCGTTCAGCTGAAAATTTAGTTTAAAATACAATGTCGGAATAAAATAGGGCAACATTTTAAACTCTTTACGCAAAAGGATATTTAGCATAAGAGGTTGGGTAAACCTACTTGATGAGATGTACTACGCACAATTCGTTATTTGGTTTCGTCTCTTTTAATTTCTCAATGTTAGCAATTTTCTAGGTAATTCATATGTAAATATAGTTAAATGCATAATAAGTAACAATTGTACAAATTAAAAAAAAATTTAAATACCATGATAGTTTAATTAAAACAATGGTAACTATTGCGATAAAATTTATTTTACTATTTGAATGCGGTGGCAACTTCACCCCATTGGCTAGTACAGTTACACAAGCAACCAATAAACTATCGACGACAAACAGACACTTAAACCGCATATAATAGAGATACGAAGCCGATAAGTGAATTAATATATGTATATATTCCCTTATCAGCTTAAAAGTCCTTACCAGGCCTTTGTTTTCGAAATCGTTGGTGGTAGTCATATACTTCCAGTTACACAAGTGCTTGAAATGACAAAAATATTTATGTTTCGTCAAATTAAAAAAAAAAGGAAAAGAAAATCTGAAAGGTTTCAGATTTTAAATTGCGTCCAAAGGGGCGTTTTTTTAACACTTTATGTGTTACTTTTATTTATTAAATATCATGTTCTTCGCACTTAAACCATAACATTTATTCAAGAGCAATATCGCAAAATAATTTTAAAATGAGCATATCTTTAGAATTTCCGATACACAGTCGCGCGCGCTGGAGATAAAAAAAAATTTTCTGCGCAGCGTTGCCATTGCTCGCTTTGAAATCCTTGAATTTATTAATCAAAAATTCGTTAAAGGTTTACAAAATATGAAATCGATAATAAAACAAATTCCAAATTTCAAATTTGGGCTTCCAGGTGCTCATATTCGCAGTAGGATTTCGTCATTCAAAATTGGATCGATCTAGGTACCTTCGTTTTATCACAATGCGAGAAACATACATACATTTATGCAAATTCTTCATTATTTAATTTCTTTAAATATAATACAGGGTCATAGTAGTTGGTGGCAACAATTTGAAAAGCGAAACAACGCTTTTAGTGAATTGATGTAAAATGCCAAAACGAAATTAATACAGGGTGTTTATAAAGTCCCGGACCCATTTTGATGTTTAATAACTCATAAAATAATGAAGATATAAACAAACTTATGGTTTGAATATCTTTGCTTTTGTAGACATCGTCTACGCGTGTGATTAATTTCAGATAATTTCATTTTCCATCTAAATAGCTGCACTTTTCTAAATATCGTCTGCTTATTAATTGCATTTTTCTCTCTTTTGTTTATGGCAACTATTGTTTGACAACTATACCGTGAGGCACAAAGGGATTCCCCAAAGGTTAATGTGTGGTGTGGACTAATGCACGAGAGTCATTGGGCCTTTCTTTTTTGCAGAAAAGACGGTCTCATCAGTCGTATACTTAGACATGTTGGAAAACTTCGTATTTCCACAACTAGAAGAGCTTCAGCCACATGTCTTTTTGCAACAAGATGGTGCACCACCTCATTGGGGTACCATCGTTCGTAGTTCTTTGAATGACCATTTTACAGGAAGATGGATTGGGCCAGGAGGTCTAATACCTCGGCCACCCAGATCACCTGATATAACGCCGCTGGACTTTTTCCTTTGAGGATTTGTAAAGGACAACGTTTACAGGAGGAGACTGTGGAACATTGATGACCTAAAAGCCAGAATTACAATCGCAATAGCCTCTGAGGATGCCGACATGCTTGCCGGTACCTGGCGTGAAATTGAATATCGACTTGATATTCTCTGTGCGACGAAGGGGGCACACGTGGAAGTTCATTGACAAGGGTCATTAAACTTTTTGAGTCCACCTAACCATTTATGTTATTAATTTTAATCTATCTTTATTATTTTATGAGTTATTAAACATCGAAATGTGTCTGGGACTTTATAAACACCCTGTAGTCCTTCTGGGCAAATTGCCCCTTTGGACTAAAAAGAATAGAATACATTTCTTAGAAAGAAATGTTTTTTAAAGTTCTATTGAAGTTTTACATTCTTGTAGCAAATTAATCAGTATTGTTGAACTTTGAAATCGCGTTGGTGTGATTTTGATTCAAAAAGTTTAATAATATACATAACTTAAGAAGAACATTATGATGTACAAAAGTATGCTCCATGCAGTTTTAAAAATAAAAAGTCGAAAGCTCTCAAATTTTATATTACGTCCCAAGGGGAGTTTTTTTTTCTGTTTTTATTTCATTTACGTACACATACATGTTTCGAGAGCATTTGGACTAACGCTCTTTTGAGCTAAAAATGTTTAATAACAGCATATCTTTAGAATTTTCGATGGGCAGTCTCGAGCGCTGGAGATAAAAATATTTTATTTCGTACAGTATTGCCACTCCTCACTTTGAAATCGTTGAGTTTTTGAATCAAAAATAAGTTAAAATATACGTTACAAAATAAAATATGAAAACAAATATGAAATAGGTAATAACCAAATTACAAAATTGATGATATCAAAGTTACAAAATTTGAAATAGATAATAAAACAAATTCGAAATTCAAAATTCGGGCTTTCAGGTGCCCATATTTGGGTGGAGGACTACGTTATTCAAAATTTGATGGCTGTAGGTACTGTTGTTTTTCACGTTGCGAGAAACATACATACAGTCATGCAGAATTTTCTTTATTTAATTTATTTAAATATAATAGAAGGCAATAATATTTGGTCGCAAAAATTTAAAACGTGATTCAACTCTTTTAGTTATTGGATGCAAAATGCCGTTTCGAGGCTAATAGCCATTCTGGGCTAAAAATTAATTTTCGGCAAATAACGGAATCTAACTTTCAGTACGGTCTCTCGATTCTTCTGCGCATATCTGAGTAAGTTTAATAATCGTTACGAAATAAATAAAAATATAATAAGCTTGACTTCGACAAAAATTGACCGGGATGTTTAATTTCAAAATTTTCAGTCTTTTGGGGGATCGATTATTCAAGTTAGTTTAATTCGAGGAAATAAGTTTAAATGAAGTGGAGTAAAAAATGTATATAATTTTTATAGGCCGTACAAGGCAGTCCTGTGGTGTCCGTATCAGATACTTTTTTTAGTACTTTTCGGCATCTTTCTGTGAAGATTAATTTTATATCTTCTAAAGGAAAAGTAACAGCAATTTACTCTTTTTGTGTTCGTCACATTATAAACCATAGTGTGAACTATCTAGAGCCTTTGCGCCTGGAGCCGTTCCTGAATTTGCCGCCCTTTATTATATACAAAAAAAAAAAAAAAAAAAAAAAAAAAAAAAAAAAAAAAAAAAAAAAAACTAAAACTATGTCAAATGACATATAGGGTATTAAACCTAATTCCTATGTTTATTTTTGAAGAAAAATTGGAATTATATTATAATTTTGCTTTTTTTCACAAAAAATTAGTTATGGTGTTATTTGTTTTCAAAACAGGTATTATCACAAATTATAATTGTCTCGACATCAGCTGAGATTTTAAAAAATATTATAAATGAAAAAAAGTTTATAATTAAAAATATGCGTACGTACATAAGAGAGGTCCACCTGGTTGTTTTACTTGCTGTAATACAGAAAGAATACAGAAAGACTTTTAAATGCAAAATAAACATTTACAATTATTAAATGCTTCTTAAATGTGAAAAAAAAACATGTATAGTTCTAAAATACTTCCTAACTGATTTTTATTTAGAAAACTGTTCTCACAACCAGCTTACAGCAGTTGTGAAGTTCATAGTATTACAATATTCGGAACTTTGTTTTGAAACTTTATTTAAAATAAACTGCAAAATTTCAAAAGAACCGCCTTTTCATGTTCCTGTTTCGTTTCTCCTAGTAAAAGCGAAAATGAAATTCTTAAAATATTTCTCTCTCAACAAGAAATTCTTAATCATTAATCTTACAGTGATCATAATTTAGTTGATACTCGTAATTTCTATTCAAAAGTTTCGAAGAAATAAAAAAAGGTATAACAAAGGTATGTACGAGACTACTAAGATCTCGTTGTGATTTCCTTGAATAGCTTGAATAAAAGCTACCCTTTTTCTCAATTTAATTCGGTATGCAATTCAGAATCTTATGCAATTCATCTTATGCTTTACGTGCCACGACGATCCACAAGTGAAATTCCACCCAGACGCCCCTGACACCGTGTCCACGAAAGTCCTCAATCTGCCTTTATTTTCACAGCCGTTGGTCGTAGACATATTCTTCTAATCACAAAAATGTTTCATACGATGCAAATACTCATGCGTTGGCATTTTACAATTAAAAACATCAAATTTATAAAAATTACGAAAGCTAATTTTTCATATATTCCTCCGATCGTTATGTTTATATTTAGAAAAATTTTTTGCGCGTTATAAAAAATAAAATGCAAAAAATTTGATTCTCGTAAGACAAAATTAATCAAAATATTTCATTCTAAAGCTGGAAGTCCTATTCAGAGACTGTACGCAAACTGAAAGGCGAAATAATTGCATTTGTACGTAACTAAAAATAAAGTATTATGGATAGCTTAGAAAAAGAGAACAATTATTAAGGTTTTATTTGCTAAAAATTTATTAAATAATTAGAAATTAATTAAGTTACGATGAATATTAAATTGGAAAAAAACCTAATGCCGAAACCATTACTAAGTTCCAAAACAATACTGAAATTTTCATTTTACTTTATACTGATGTCATGAAATAAATTTTCAGGAGTACTTTTCAGATTTACAAACGAGATGGAATTATTTGAAAAGGATCTATTTAGTAAATAATATAAAATTAATTGTTTCTCACGCAGTGTTACTTAATTTGATCTAATAAAATTACTTCTTGCTCCGTAGAACAATTTTTTTGAGATTTTGTGCATGTGTACACCGAGTCCACAAAAATGCTTTGTTTTATTTTTGCAGCTGTCGGCGGCAAATATATAATTGTGCAATTTTTGATTTAAAATGATTGAATTATATTGTTCATATATTCCGCTTAAGGTTTTATGCCTTTAATTAATCTGCTAATCTACATGTAGTAGTTGTAGAATTAAATAGCGCTAGACTTAACGATGCCGCCATTTGTTTACATTCGAAACTCTTAGTAGAATGGTGAATTAATTCAGTTGGTGCACCCATTTCAGTGTCTTTTTTCCCAGTGGAACAAAAAGTCAACTTTCAGTTTTGTAGACAGGAAATTTTGTCTTCCTGCCGATTGGCCGAATTGTTTGTTTTGGTGCAGAAACTCTAATTTTAATTATAAAAATGTTTTCACTGTTTTTGGCTATGTATGGTGTTAGGTTTTCTGTATTTTACAATTTTTAATGAAGATGCTTTGAGTTTATATATTTTTGCATTGCCGCGAAATGAGAACTAAATTAATTGAATGAGAAATATATTTATAATGAAATCGGCGAACTGAGTTTAAATCAAGTGCAGCAAAAAATGTGCATAATTTAATAGGCTGCACATACATACAGATTTTTCATTATTTAATTTCTTTTGGCTCCCTTGCACGAAGTAAAAGAAGTATTTATAATCGTGAAAAATTTCGATTATCAGATTTCAGTTGAAGTATCCATTTTTCAACTTTCCTGAATCCATTTTAATTATTTTTTTGAGTGACGTTTGTACGTACGAACAGGATAAAGGACTCCTTATTACAAAACGGATTGTAAACTGGACTTTTCGTGGCGTCTGTATCTAGGAATGGACGTATGCATCCCTCATAATTCAAAAACGATTAGCCGTAGAAAGTTGGAATTTTATATGTAGGGCTTCTATATCTTTAATTGTTCACCTTTGTTTTTTGTGGCAATCGAAAGCGCCTAGAGTGTATGTACGTAACAGAAATAAACTTAGACGCAGGAATTTTGATGGCGTAGGAATGTTGATTCATAATGAATAGGAGACTAGCGGCCGAGACACATTCTACACTTCGTTTCTCTAGAAGTTAGAACTTTTGGACTTGCAAATGAAGAAGCACACTTATTTTTAATGTCGTGCATATTTTACCGATATCCACTTCGGAAAATAATTTTTCCATTCTGCACTTGAGGCATCCTGTCCGACTAAAAAATGCAACGAATTCAAAATTTAGAAGTACTGATGTGGGAACACTGAGGCGTAGAAGCCAAGCAATATTTTTTGGCGTAGATACTTGATGCTTAGAGCGTCGATCCATATTGAAGAGGAAGAAGTCGAGCCCGATTAAATTCCATTTTTATTTAAATTCACATTTCTGACCGCAATTAATTTGGCAGTCTAAACGGGCTTATTCAAATATATTTATATTTTTGATACTATGAAGACATGAAGAGAGAATAGTGAAGCGTTCAAACAGCAGCGAAGTTGAAGCTAAAAGTGCGTAGTTATCCAATATGGAAGCTCACGAAGAAAATATTTTAGTCTGAGTTAGAAAAATTTCAGTTCTCAGAGTTTAGGTTCCAATTACTACGTCATCAGCGTTACGCAAGCTTCGTGGCATCTATAAATTTAGAAATTACGCAGTCCAGAAATATTAGTATTTTTAGAAAAGAGAGACAAAATACCCAGATTAAAAATGAGGAATTAAAAGCCTATTGCTAAACTGAATTATAAAGCTGGCTACGTAATTGTTATCTTACATGTATGTACATATATATAATTATTATTAATTTTTAAAACCGCACCATTCATTTAAAAAAACCCTGTAAATACCACCCACTTATCTGGCTTAAATGTCCTTATCTGACTTTTACTTTGACAGTCATTGGTCTTAGTCATCTACTTCCACTTAGAAAAGTGTTTTAAATGACTAAAATATTCATATTTTGGCAATTTGAAGTATAACAAAAAAATAATTTTAGGCAGATAACGAAATCGAACTTTTAATGCCATCTCCTGGTTTCTATACTTAAATTACTTAAGTTTCACACCCGCTGTGGAGGGGAAAAAATACAAAAAGTTTGATTACCATACTACAAAAATTCAGCGGGATTTTTAATTTCAAAATTTGCAATTTTTGATGTTCTTTTTAACTTGTCTTGAGAGTAGGATAAATAAGTTAGAATTATTCGAGGAAATAAATTTAAATGGCCTGCAGCAAACAATATATATAATTTAATAAACGTATAAGGAAGTCATTTCTTATTTCAAATTCGAATCAAAATTTTTAAATAATACATTGCGCAAATATTTTGCTGCAACAATTTGAAAAGTAATTTGAATACAAAAGTGATACAGACAAAAAGAGAGCTTCGAGAATTCATAGCACCTCAGATGTTAATCTCAGCTCAGATTATTGTTGCTGTGTGTTTGGCCTTCAAATGCGGAAAGGGAATTGTCGCATTGCGCAGCTGGCTAACCGACTAGGTATTAAGCGTTCTTATTTTTATTTTATTTATTTTTATTTTTTGCTTAACCAGTAGTCTTTTGAATTATATACACATTTTAAACTTTTGTTTCAGTCTTTATTTATTAGTCTTATCCACAGTTAATGAACTTACATATAGTAATTAATTAACTAAGAAATGCATTAAAAGGCAATGTTTGGCGTAAATTCATTTCCCATTCTGTACTGTTAGTACTGAAGTTAGAACTCAAAGGTAAATGTATTTTTTGAATTTTTGAACTAATGATTTATTTCATATGGAAATAAACTCCAATCTCAGTGTTGTCACCTTTTCAGAAGTGGTGAACAGACATTTTAAAATTCAAATGTACAGGAAAACAAACAAACAAAAAAAAAAAAAACTATTATTCTAGAGTGTCTGTTTATTCATTTGGGAATTTCTAAGATGATAATCTCTATTTTCTTCATATTTACTTTGCCAAATATGCATCATTATGTTATATTACATTATATATATAGTATATATATATATATATATAAAATTAATTAATTTCTTAATTAATAAACTCTGTCTTTAGAAAAAAAATCAGTAGTAAAAAATATAATTATTTCAGTTAGACAAAACTTCAGCAGCAGGACCAAAAATTATGAATTTGACCTCTTTAATTGTTTATTTCTTTAATTTATGTTTTTATTGTTTATAAAATAATATATACATATTCAGAACTTGTTTGCTTACCATAAATAATTAAAACAGAAATTAAAAACTTATAAACTGAAACAATTCGCTTTACAATATTTGAAGGTTTGAAATTAAAAATTATATATTTTATTATTCCTGCCCTTATGATAAATTTGGAAGGGGGCTGAAATTATATTCGTTATCCGATTAAAATAAAATATTCGGAATTATTTTGCAAATTTCATCATAATTTGAGAATTCCTACGAAAACTGGACAAATTAGTAGTTATTCCAGACCATGAATCTAAAAACCAGCTTATTCGAGTGAAAACCGGCTTGTTAGCAACAATAGCAAATTCTTCAAAGCCTGAATTTGATGTTACGGAATTCTAGTCAAAAACAAACAATTTTAGTTTCTCTTGAGAACTGTCTTAGCTGAGATACGTTTCAATGTAAAATTTATTACCAATTTCATTAACTATTTCGCATAAATATTATGGCTTGCAGAAAAGTTTTAAACTTTAATATTTCTTCTTTTGAGTGGCAACTGCAATTTTTTAGAATGCTTTCGATTCGCCATGATGTACACTTGCTTGTAATTTTGTCTGGAAATAAACAGTTTTTTTTCACGTAATGACGTATTTATTATTTTTGCTTTAAAGCCGTAAGCGTTTGACATCAGTTAAATGTTGAGAACTTTCAAGGACGTTAATTTTAAATTACTTTAGAACTGCTTTTAATGCAGACAAAGCTTTGTAATTCATTGATACGGTTCTATGTTGTAATATTTGGTATAATACTCTGAAACGTCAGATAGTGTTTCCCTCCCCCTTCACCTCTTCCGTGTTGTTACTTGTGAGAGAAACTGACGTTTAATGCCTGCTGCCCCGTTAAGTAACGCGTTTAATAGGCAAAATTTCAATCGCAAAATTTTGTTTCGTTGCATTTCAAGGATAACTACTTCGGACTAACGCTTTGTTTAAACAGCTCGCAGGAGGAGAAAGGAGATACCGTTAGCGAAGACCTGTGACTCTCCTCGTCATGCTCTTTGCTTTCTATCATATATGTAATGCAATGTTTGCTGGGATTTTCAGACATTTCAGAAGATTAAAGTCTTGCCGTTGTTTACTATCAGATTTGAAAGCTGCGAAATGGGTACTAGATGGCGCTGCGATGGCACCAGACTATTATTTTCTGTTTTCTTTTCCTTTGATAAGTTAGATATGCTTAAATTGTGCTGCATATAATTATGTGATCTATCTGCTGTCTCCTTTGTGCCATCGTGGTTAAATAAAGGATTAATGCACTTATAACCTTTCCGATTACTATTTTTAGAAGCTCAAAAAATCAAGAACCAAGTAGGAAGAATTTTATTAATATTTTGTCTCTAAATGTATTATATAAATTGTCTAATTAGTATTGTATTTACCCAAGAGCTGTTGTAATTGAAATGGCGTCTAAAATTGTTTGAAGCTAGTACGGATACAATGAAAATGTTATAAGTATCAATTTGAAAACAGATAGCTGTATTAAGCCAAATCATTAAAACGAAAGTGAAACTAATGTACACCGAGTCCTATTCCCTCTCCCCTTCCAAAAAAAGGGGGAGACAGTTCTATATCACCAGTTCTACTGGACCGATTGACGAAATTCAGCTTGCATTTTTCATCTCTCGAAAGCACGGCGTAGGATCAATATTCGATTTACATGTAGCATTGTTCTAATACAGATATTTTGACACAAAATAGGACTTTTCCTAAAAAGACATACTGATTTTTTTATGTATTTCTTTCGATCCAACGCCTCAAATTATGTCAAAGTGTCAAACTTCGTAAAAATCGCTCAAAGAGTTTTTTTAAAAAATTAGGTCTTAAAATTTTAGTTCCTTTAGTGTTAATTGAATTTCGTGTATATTTATTTATATCTCTTTTTCCATTAAACATATTTGATTCCTCAGAAATTTAGGTTCGATTCGAACAAAACTTGCAAATTTCATCATTTATTTTTAAAATTTATATTTCAAAATTATTTTTATAAATTTTTCAAAAAAAATTAAATATAAACTGTAGACTCTATTAGGTTATTTTGTTGTGAGAGTGTGAGATTTTGTTAAGAGACGTGAAAAATGAGCAATTCCCTCGCCGGGAATCGAACCTTGGGCCTCTGGAATACGCGCCGAGTGTGCTGAGCATAACATTACGAAGGCATAAGAAGGCGGGAGAAATACCTTATATACTCCCACTTTTAAAGAACGACTATGGATTAAGGTACCCAATCGCCAAACCTTGGTGATGGAGAATCATCATCCACCACCATTTTTAGTTCGGTCGCCACTATGGAGACATTAGGATTTTTGATGCTGAGAGATATGAAAATGAGCAATGCCCTCCCCAGACTCGAACCTTGGATATCTCGAATACGCGTCGAGTGTGCTGACTATTACACCACGAAGGCATGCCAAGAAAATGGGTGAAATACCTTATATACTCCCCCTTTTAAAAGGCGATTGGGAATTAGGGGTCCCATGCGCCAAATCCTGATGGTGGAGAATCATCATCCACCACTATATTTAGTTCGGGCGTAACTATAGAGTTTATTAGGTCATTTTGACGCTGGAGACGTGAAAAATGAGCAATGTCCTGGCCGGGACTCGAACCTTGGACTCTCGAATACGCGCTGAGTGTGCGGACCGTTACACCACGAAGGCATGCTAAGAAAGCGAGAGAAATATCTTATAAAACTATAAAACTTTGCTTAAACTATAAATCTTAAGTAAATGTATTTCTAAGCATACCTGCAAAAAATTAGAGTTTTTGCTTTCTTGTACAAAGTAAAGGACGTTTGTAATTGAAAAAAATTTAGGTATCATATTTCAAAGGAAATATCCATTCTCATCGCTCCAGAATCCATCTGGATGATTTTTTGCGTGACGTCTGTATATATGGACAGAATAAAGAATATTTTTTCCTCCAAAACGGACCGGAAATTGGATTGAAAAAGGATTCAGAAGGGATTTTTTTTGGATCGTCTGCACATACTTACCTATGTACGTATCTCGTATAACTGAAAAACGATTAGCCATAGAACGTTAAAATTTTGTATATGGAACTGCTGCAACATCCGTTTGTGCACCTCCCTTTCTTATGGCTATCATCCATATATATATATATAAAGACTGGGACATATATATATACACCCACCCCCTTCCCCTTCGTTTTTTTTTTCCATTATAGGTTGTTAAATTGTGCATTTTTTACTTTGAAAGTGATTGAATTATGCTGTTTTTATGTTCTGGTTAAGGTTTTTAAGCCTTTAGTTAATTTGGAGGCAACAATTGTAGAATTATCAACAATTTAAATGTGCAAGTGGAGCTAAACCTAACGGCCGGATTAGTATACATACGTAACTGCAAATAGTATAGTGAATATAGTTAGTTGGTACACCAACTTCAGTGACGACAGCTTCATGGGAAAGCACTAAAGTACCGCCTCCGACTCGATCAATCGCTCTCGGGCAAATCTCTAAACTCAAGGCAGTACTACTGAATTCAGCATACTTTCTACTACTGACTTCAAAATACTCTTCTTCGAGTACAGGCAGGGTATGTATAGCTTTTAACTTACCTTCGAGAATAATCTCTGGAAAACCGGTAAGAGTTTGTTCTAGAATGTTCTCGCTTCCTCTATGGCATTTCGAGGACTCTTTGTACCCTAACGGATTGAAAAATGGATTTAAAATCTATTGTACTGATGCTTCGCTACTGTAAATACTGTAACGAAAATATACTTTGCTACAGTTTTTTTCGCCAGCTCTGTTTTTAAAATGATCGACTTTCTCGTTTGCTGATGCTTTAAATACGCGCTGGTAAAATATATCAGCCAGCCGATTCTATTTAATGTGTAGTCTTAGACTATACTATATCGGTCAAATTTAATTGTCTGTTCTGTTAATTTAAAATATCCACAAGTGGTGGAAATTTCATCTGTAGCACAAGATATATCTTTATGTTCAAACTGAGACTAAAATAGAACGGTTATTTAAACCTTTATCTGTATTTTTGGAGTTTTTTAAGACGTAGCGATAACTTGATATCTGTCTAGTAGGGTATGCAGGATTTAACTTCCATTTATAATAGCAACCCTACAGATTCTAATTTACTATTTGATCTTCAAATATTTAAACTATTATTATATTCTCAGGCACAAACAGTAGAGCTTTGTTAACGCATTAGTTTTTAAACTACCGAGCCATAGTGCAAATGAACGTTCAGTTACATTTGTTGTTATTGTATTCACTTGTTCTCGGAATTTAAGCTAAAGACGTGATGATTATTTCCCTGCATTACTCACCATGGGAAGATTAAACAGTAAATTTAGATGACACTAGGTTTAATTTACAAGCTTAAGTATCGAAAAAATGGTACAATTTTAAATGCTTGGATAAGCAGGTTACTGAAATAGCTGAAAATAAAGAAGACGATTTTTTAATCTTAACGTTATTCATTCGAAAATCGTTCTCTTGCATGGAAATCCATTTTCCCACCTGTCAATAACCTTTTTGGAGAACTGCTCTGTCCTGAAAATAAATATGTTTACTTAATCACTCAGCGTATTCTCTAGTTAGTCTCCCTGCGATTATTTTCATTTCACAAAACTCAAGTGTCCTTTCAAAGGAAAGTTTTTCTTGATATGGAAGAAATAAAAGGAATGCGACATTTCTACTCTTAAGAGTTCTATCAGAAACAGACCTTTGCAATCTTTCTCATTAATTACCTGTCCCATTTGTATTAAGACAAGAAGTTGTATGAATGCAACTTCCTATCTGCAACGTTTCTTCCTGTTTGCAACTCTGCAATGCTTCTTTTCTCTTAATGCACTTCTGATTACTTAATTGCCATATTGAGATTTTACACTAAAACTTCTGTTACTTGAACTTCAGTTATTCGAAATTTTTCACAAGTTGATTATCGGAACTAAAAATTCGAAGGTAACTATCGAAACATACTATTCGAAACTGATATTAATTCAAAGTCAATGTTTCAATATTTGTTTTTTGAAGGGTGTGTTCCTCCAATTTTGGTTCAATCCTTCGCTTTTTTCCATAAAGTGGAAAATTTTTTTCAAAATATACTGTAGCGACATTAGGTAATTTGGAAACAGGAGAGATGAAAAATGAGAAATGCCCTCGCCGAACCACTGACCTCTCGAATACGCGTCGAGCGTGCTGACCACTACATCACGAAGGCACGCCACGAAGGCTGGAGAAATATCTTATAATACCTATATCGTAATAAGTAGTTTCAAACTAAGTATTGAACAATATAAAGCTAAGTTTAGGAGTTTGATAATTTTGATCATGTCTCATAATAAAAATATATCAAATATAAATTTTATATTAACGTTTTTACAAACAGTGTTTCAAATAGCACTTTTTCCTCATATTATTACGGTTAATTAAAAAAAATATACTGTTTAATATGTTATTTAATGGTCTTAAAAAATTGTAAAAATCAAATCATTTAGAATATTTACACCCTATATTAATATCGGATTATTAGTTGGGACAGAAAAAAACCTATTCTATGGACCAAAAACGTTTGGAAGATTTTTCTTCCTCTACCTTTTGGTAAGCACGTTTTAACTAAACTATTGTTCTTCGAGTTTCACTTTAAGTTAATCTGCAGTTAAAATATCTAGAAAATGAAAAGCAGTCTCTCTGAAAGATACAAAAAGTGTTTTAAAAAGATTTGCTAATCTAAACGCAAGATATGGAGATTAGATTATATTAGTATTTTTAGCTGTCGAAGAAAATGAACATTCTTGGATCAACACTGAAAACAAATGTTTCTTAAAGAAGGAAATTAGAATAAAGAACATCAGTTTACGGAAAACTGCTTCAAAGAAATTGCGTATTCAAAGAAAGATATCTGGAGGTTCAAATGTATTTCGCTGAAGTTTTCACTCAGTGCAAGATGTCAAATATTCCACCACTATCCTAGAGAAAAAGGTACAAGAAATAATAACCCGAACGGCGACTTTTTTTTTACCTGAAGGGCTCTAGAAATTTAACGTATGCAGTTCAATATCATATCACAACGTAAATCAGGAATTTAATGATGTGTCAGCGGCATTTGTTGAAGATTCACGAATTTATCAAAAAAAAAAGTGTATGGATGCGTGCAAAGGTGTATGGAAAAAAAGCTAAAATTGTTTTCAGTGTTAATGAAATTAGTCTTTTCTTTCATCTCGTGCATTCTAAATGCCTAGTCTCTAAAGACGTTCAGATGACACGGAAGACGAACCTTTTGCTTATAAGAATCTCGCAAAACACAAGCTGTGTTTCAAAAATGAGTATGGTAAATATTAAATAAAAAAGGGAGGATGAGTGCGCGTATATCTACAGAATGCCTCAAGAAAATAACCAAAGCATTAAAGCCCTCTTGAGGCATTACGCGAATAAGAAGAAAAATTTAAGGCATTAAGAAAAATATTTATTTTTATTTAGTTAGCTGCATAAAATTTAACCTTTTTTGTGTTATGCTATTTGATTTTTGCGATTTAAAAACTCGAAAATTTGAACTTAAATATGGATTATATTTTAACAAACTAATGATAAAATTGAATAATATGAATAATTTATCCTGTTTATTCCACAAAAATTTACCCTCTTTAGTCAATGATTTCAATCCAATCCAGTCATGCCTAAAGTCTTCAAAATTCTACTAATTTAACTCTTCAATTATCAGTTACTATTTCTTCCGATAGATGGCGCTATCGGCTCTTCCACGCGTCGTTTGTGGGCATAAATACGATCGACATTCGCTTTCTCGCTTTTGCACAATTTTTTGCTCCTGATGAAGGGGGACCCGTTTTGCCCTCGAAATCGATTGGGACTTTACAAAATCTACGCCAAGCACAAGGTGTCGATTTGCCTGTTATATTTTCCATGTCGGCGTGTTTCTCTTACGTCTTGAAGGTTAGGTTAGGTTATTTTTTTCTATGGCAAATAACCTTAAAGGTTATAATGCGCCAGACTGATGATGAAGCATTTCGATTTTGAATATATGTACATAAAATCTATTAAAACATGCACATCACACTGACAAGAACCTTAAAAGCTGAATGACTGGAAACATGAAAGATGAATGCATACATGAAAGCAAATTAAAATCTAGTTATGTAACACATTTTAAAATATACAGAATATCTAAAAGCTGTAAGCAAGTCAAATTAAATTACAAAATCCAATCTCTTGCAGATATGAAAAAAGGTTAACATTCGCCTCTTTTCCGATCAAGCGGTGAAGAGGGACGTCATATGTACTAAAAAATTTAAAACGAATTCCTTAAAATATGAGCATTCTATTAAAATATGGCGAACTGATAAAATAGTATTAAACTTTGAACAATGTGTTTAACTCTTCGCTTTCAGAAGGTAGCTCGACATGCGTAGCTCGACAGTTACCTATTCTAAGGAGAGATAAAAGGACCTCCTCCTTCCGACTTCTAGTTGTGTCCCAATATTTTTTTTCAGGGGTTTTACAGATTTAAGCTAGACCTATGCATTCCATAGTCTTTGCCACTTATTAAGGACTTCCCTGTTTATGACCTTGTAGATATCTCTAAATGGAACGAGCTGGCTGCACATACCAATAGCGGATTCGTTTCCTTTTATCCCCACGTGTCCAGGTACGCAGCTGTACAAAATCTGATATCCAAGCCACAAGTTCAAATTTAGCTTAAGAACTTCCACACTAACGGGGCTCTGATTGTCGGAATATGATTCTAATGCTTTCAGTGCACTATGAGAGTCAGTATATATGATGAACGTTTTCTGGCGTAGCTAAATATGTATGATAAAGTATAATACAGAGCAGTTAATTCAGAAGTTAGCACTGAGCACGCCTTATGCAAACGTTTGCCCTTCATGCGATTTCCTATCACAGTGGAGTCTCCGACATGATTGGCTGCTTTGGAACCGTCTGTATATATTGGAGTATAAGTACTGTATTTTTGCCTGTGCTCAAGAAAAAGCTAATTGTAGATGACACTGTTTGTATTTCCTTTCTTAAATTGCTGAAAAACATCAAGGACTCGTAATTGTGCATTCTCCCAAGGCGGGATGTCAAAGTACTTCACAGGCTTGGCCATAGTAATTGTGCATCAGATAAACCATATTCATCAAACAGCGATCGGACCCTGATGGGGAAAAAGGCACGCAAGATGACCGTGCTTTAAATAAGCGATTTAACATATCATCTTGTAATGTGATCTTATTAGGATGTAACGGTTGTGACTGCATATTGAAATAATGACAGAGGACAACTGCTCGCGCCTTAAACAGAGAGATGGTTCAAAATTGTCCACATACACACTTTCGATAGGAGACGTTACGTTCTAAATGCTCCAGAACATGTCCTCAAGTCTTGATGATAAATAGGATCTAGTTTCAATAACACAGAAGGCCCGTGTTGAACCATAAACCACTGAGCCGTAGTCCAATTTAGAACGGATGAGATTCCTGTAAATACGTAACATAGTGCAACGATCTGCACCCCAAGAGGCATTTGCCAAGACTTTAAGAAGATTTAATGTTTTAAAGCAATTCTTCCTCAAATCAATTTCTTTCTCTGGGCAGGAAGGTCAGTTTACGATCGAATATCGTTCCTAGGAATTTTACCTCTAAAAGAACAGGAATCAATGATCTATGAATATATATCAATGACCTAACAGGAATCAATGATCCATGAATATATATCAATGACCCATGAATATAGAGTTCAGGCTCAGGATGCAAATTCCGCTTATTGCAGAAATATACGCAGACGGTCTTCTTGTTTGAAAATGTGAATCCTTGCTGATTCGACCAGCTCATGATTCTATTAATTGCAAGCTGCAGTTGTCTCTCTATATACCTCATGCCCGCTCCTGGAAAACGTATTTGGAGGTCATCAAAATACAAGGTACCAGAAACAGAATGAGATGAAAAACAGAATTTAACCTAAACAATGTTACACTTAAAACACTACCTTGAGGCACACACTCTTCCTGATAAAAGACCTCGGATAATACAGAACCAAGTCTCACTGGAATGGTGTGTTTTTCAGAAAAAGTCAGATTATGTTAGAATAATGGTTTATATAAATCTAATATATATCTTTAGTCACGCTTTCGAGACATGGAAAACGCAAGTTGAATTTCCACAATCAGTCTAGCAGAACGGGAGATATAGAACTCTGTCTCTCTCTTTTTTTTCTTTTTCTTTCTTTTCTTTCTTTCTTTCTTTTTTTTTTGTGTGTGTGTGTTTGTGCAAGGTGTACTTTTAAATTTATCCTTCTTTCAAAATATAACATGTAAACAAGCTGTAGACAGAAGAATATGTTTTTTCGCTTTCCGAAGAAAATATTTCTATTCCATAATTCAGAAGCATTGGGAAATGCATAGTATTGAAAATTTTTAGAGCAAAATAAGCAACATTATTAATTATAAAGGGAAAAACCATCAGTCATTACTTCTACAGGAAGAGAAGACTGCAAACGAATATCTGAAAAAGGTACCCACATGTATTTAATGTTTCCAAAGTTAAATCGTTGGTAACAGGTGACAGAGGACATGGGCACCTGGTGTCTAACAAAGGTAAGCAGATATATGTCCCAAGCCTGCCACTACTTAAATCGGCAGCTCCCGAGTCCCAAGAGGCCTGCCTCGAGAATACATTTGCTTCTCTGTGAAGTCGCATGAACAAACAGGGACCTGAATGATGTTACATGAATGCGTCAGCTGCATGAATATATAAGCATTAGCTGATAGAACGCATTGGTGATAATCGTTGGTAACAAGAGATCCGCTGATAGAGAAATCAATTGGAAAGTCTTTATATGCATATCTAGCAGCAATAAATAAAACAATAACCAAGATTTGCAGTTAAAAAAAGTTTATGTTTACCAGCTTTTGCCGAGGCTTGTGGCTCAACATTGAACAATTTGTAGACCACTGTAAGAAAACTACTTAGCAGGAGATAAATGGAAATACATTGTGACTCCTGATGAAGCACAGGTTTTCCTAAATGAGTGCAACAATAAAGGCTCTATTTATTATCGAAAACGAAGAGAAAAAATTGTACAAACTTAGTTCCGTCTACGCAAAAAATGGTTCAGTGAGGTGTTAATGATAGTTATAGGATTCTCTTACAGTTTGAAATTAAAAATCAGAAGAGTGGGGAAAAATATTAAAATCAAGTCAAGAGAAAGTTTTATGTCCGATACTTAAAAAGTCCCATTTCTTTATTCCAGTGACTTTCAAAGAGTGAAACTTCATCAGGGCAAAGTAAGAAGTCCTACTTCGAAGAGCACCACTGCATTCCTTGACAAATTACAGACTGTTACAGGTATTGTATAATACCTTTTCAATTTATTCGATGTCCCTTGAATTTTCACCTACGGAGTATAGGCCTGTTGAAAAGAGCTATTTCTAAGCACAACACCACCGATACTGATGAACTCTGGAAAGTAGTGGAAGCGGAATGGAAAGCAGTGCCCTTGGAAATTTTATGAAAAGTCCTTCTATCATGGAAATAACTATACAGACTTATAGTATGAAAAAAATGCTATCAGTTCAAACATTTAAAAATACGCTTTACATTTTAAACATTAATTAAACGACCCTGAAATCGTTCCAAAAATATGTAAAGGCGCTCTACATTTTCATAAAATTTTTAGCTCTAGTATAGTTGTAAATTTCTATAAATATTTAAATTAATTTAATTGGATTTTTGTTTTGTGTATTGTTTTATTTGTATGTTTTTTTAATTTTTTCATTTAGGTTAATATTTTTAGGGTTTATTTTCGTGAGATTTAATTTGAGGTTACATGTTTAGCCGCAAATTACTACATGCGCAAGAAATACATGAATGCAATAAGTACTTATTTCTGGTATATAACTGTTTTATCTTTCAGTTCAGAATTCAACAATGCTAAAATATCTAAAGGTGCTTAACTAAAACAAGAGGTATGGGCTAAAACACACTTAGCGACATTAGGCGATTTTCTGGAAGTTTCGAGAAAATGCATTTTCGAAGCGCTGTTTTCGAAAACATCCAAAAGGTATCCCTCCTATAATACGGTACATAGGCTAAAATAACCATGCTATGTGAAACAATGTTATACGAAACTAATAGCGAATGCTAAATAGAGGGATGTGTTCTGAAAACTTTTTAAGTTAAAATATACTTTATTAATAGTTCTTACTGTTACCTTATTTAAATTTAGAATTTTTACAACGTGAGATGCCGTTTTTCCTTTTAACAGACAATTCAATTTTTGCGTTTTCATCTCCAGGGAAATAAATTTTATTTTAAAAGTTTTTTTTTACTTTCAGAAACAGTTTGTGATTGAAATATCATTTCGCAATAATTACTCCTAAATATAATAAAGCTAATTAGTAACACATAACCAAGAATTTTTTTTTAAGTTTCTTCCAAAATCACGATTACGGAATTTATGCAATTTACCGACTAAACATTTGGAGCGCAAATGATGTGCTCGACTCGATTTCAAAAGAATTTCGGATGTGAGAGAATGCAGCTATTCCCAGGAATTATGTTATTTTTGCGTGTATAAATGAATAGGTTGTTATTGAGTACTGCACGATGGCATAATACTTAATTTAATTTGTAAATGTTTAGAATAAAAATCGTGTTATCCAAATATATACATACATAAAATGTTATATGAGGTTTTACACATTTTTATTAACATGCTAGAACGAAACTATGCAGTTTTGTAAGAAGATTTCCACAATTTTCTTATCGTTGTGAGCAAAACTTTGTTATGAAAGGGATACCTTGTATTTCAAAGAGACTGCTGTTCAAACCGTTAACCGAATTGTGTTTTAAAGCTTACTGTGTGAATGATTATTGGCAATTTATGGTATTTCTTGTGTATTAAGAAGGATATGGCAATATCCGCTTTCTTCTTTACGACTATTTTTATTTATTTACGACTATTTTTTTACTATATAACGAAGGTACATGCTTATTTTATGTCTCACCAAAACGAGTTTTAATGGTATGAAATTACTTAAGTCGAATCATTTTTCAAACGAAATTTATATCATTTCTTCATGTTTTCAAATTTAAATTTATTTAATACGTTTTCTTACAGGATCATGACCAACCAACTAGAAATCGGCTCTAAAATGTCAGTTAACGAGATTGCTAGCGAAATGTTTCAAGATTCTTTAGTCACTGGCATACCGAATATAATCACTGAACATGACAGAACGAAGAAAATCTTGAAAATGGCTTACTTATTTATCTGTGTCCTTGGATTCATTTTCCAAATCGTAGATTTTTTCGAACTTTACTTAGCTTATCCAACAATGATGGAAACAAGTTTTCCAAGAAATGTACCTATCATCAAGCCAGCCATAACATTTTGTAATAAAAGCCCGTGAGTTGACTTTCTTTACTATTCTCATTCGTACAGTAGACACTGCTTAATGTAATCGCGGTTTATTTTTTCATTCGGATATTGTTTTCGAATTGCCGAAGTTCTGCCAGTTTTATTAGAGAATGTAGAAAATGCATCGCTTATTGTAATCAACAGTTTGGTTAATGTTACAGAATAATTTTTGAACTGAAGAAAAGTCGCCAAATAAGGTCAATTAGATTATACAATTTGCCAAGTGACAGAACAATGTCGTCAAGTAAGAGTCGCCACACAGCTTGGGTTTGATTCTAGCCCACCATTAAAAAAATTAGGCAAAAAGGCAATCATAGTTTGACGTAGATTTTGACGTAGACAATTTTGTTGATTCTGACAGCCATTAAATACAGGCCTTTTCTTCAAGGAAAATTATCTGCAGAATAGTTTTCTTTTCCCATGCTTCTGCGAAAAAATTCTTTAAAAATATCTACAAGAAATTAAGGTTCTTTTTACCCTAGTTTTAAAAAAAATCTGCAGTTTTTTTTTTCTTTTTAACATGCTACTGAAAACAAAATTCTTTGAAAACGTCTACACGAAATTGTGGTGGCTCTTTTCCTCTAATCTAAAAAAGGAAATCTATAGAAGTTTCTTTTTCCCAAGCTCTTAGAAAAAAAATCATATGAATAATTCGTAAATGAACTTATGCATTAAAGGTCTTATGTAAACAGTTCGCAAACAAACTTTTATCTTTTCTTATTAAAGTGCAGCGAAAATACGTTAAGTACGTATTTTTATGTTTCTAGTTATATTTATATTGGATTAACTAAATTCCACTATTGTTTTGGAAATCATTTTTCTCACCGCTTAATGTTATCCCTCGATTGATGTTATCAAAATAGCCGTGGACAAACGTGATCACATTAAGCGGTGCCTACGGTAATATTTTTCAGTATTCATGATGCTAATGAAATATAAAAGAAAACAAAAACTTTTTAAAATTAAAAGAAATAGTTTTGGATAGTATCGGACAAAATTTGACAAAATCAAAATTGGACAAAATTTGACGGTTTTCAAAATGCATTTATATGTATACAGTGAAAATAAATCTATTTATTCCTAATTCGTCAATTACATAAAAATGCAAAAGCATTCCAAATGTCCGAATTAATTGGGATAGCAAATATCTGAATATTCTGTTCACTATATAAATTATGATAACTGAAATGCTTTATTTCTAAACGTCAACAACGTATTGTTGCGTGACTACTGGTTCGTAATAGATTGAATAAACAAGTCAGATAATAAGTTAGTAATTTTTTTTTCAAGAGAAATATATAAGAACTCTGGAATTTTCCTCAGAGATATTCGTGCAAGTTTTCACAATATCACGCAGTAATAATTAGTATTCGTACTTCAAATGTTCAAACTACTAAAAACGTTAAATGCAACGCAATGCAAAGCGCGTCTAAAGAGAAAGCTAATTTCAGTTTTCCCGGAATTAAATAACTCGCAACAACAGTAACTAAGCAACTAAACTGCGGTGCTCTATCTCCAGCGTTTTATACTTTTCAACCGGTCGCGAGATATTTCTAGTACTTTCTGATTCTCGAAAGTACTGAAGAGAGTGTGGAATTACGGTAACAGCCAACATAGTGGTCAATTACATTTATTGAGTTTTAATGCAAATTAAAGAGATACCCTTTTATTAAATGCACGTGCACCTGTACTCTTACTTTTCCGGCATAGCTTTCTCTTAAAATTTGACTCGCGCTTCATTACACAGAAAAATAACAACAATTTTAATTATAATTCTACTAAAATTACCTATCTAAATACAAATATCGTAACATTTCCCACTCCCCAAGGACTGCACGTCCCGGGCAATACAATCTTTGGACAGGAAACCGTACTTTCAACTAAGGCAAATCAATGCAATAATAAGCATTACATTACAATAACAATTGCAATAAATAACTTAAAACAAATCAAATACTGAATCACTAAATGATTGCACAAGTTTACAAATTTAGAAGAAAATAAGACCATGGTCTTATACTATTTACATTAAATACAATACGTACTATGGCAATATTAAGGAGTTAACCTGCCTAATGAACGACTTAAAGCTCCATGACTTACGGATCCGAACTACGACATCGTTCAGCGTCTTTAGGATTGTGTAAGAACTATCCCAAGGTGACTGTAGTTTAGGAGAGAGTCCTTTTCGTCGCATCGAATTCCACAATCACACCTTCGGTGAAGCAATGTCCTATAGCTCTTTTCTCGTATCGCGTCTTCATCTTCTTTGTGACCAAGCTGACTCGCTTTCGGACAAAACTGTGCATCTCTTCAAACTGGGCCTGGATATCTTGAATGGACTCGCCAGGCAATGAAGTCGCATCTGTAGAGTGACCAAACAAGATATCGAAAGGCAGACGAAGGTCACGACCGAAAAGCATCTGGGATGGGGAATAGCCTATAGTCTCGAGGACAGCACTGCGATAAGCCAATACAAATAGAGGTAACTATTGCTCCAGTCCAGTTAGTTTCTGGAAACCACTGACGAGAGGTTATTAAGGATGGTTCAATAAAACCTCTCTACCATGTCGTCTGATTGAGGATGTAAAGGTGTTGTTTGTGTTTTGTCAATGCCGAGTAGCTTGCACAGTCCTTCGCGCCGTTTCGAATATAGAGTGAGTACATGAAAATTCACAAATAGAGATACCAAGGACGAGCAGGGCTCTTGCATTGCTATCACTGTCAAGGGTTCCATCACGCTGCAATCTCATCATAAGCCCCGATGTGTTCGCTGCGGCAAGCCTCATGTATCTTATAAATGCGAAAACGAAAAAATGGCCCCTCCCAAAAATGTGCAAATTTCAATCAGACTGGCTATACACATAACTACAGGGGTTGTGAGTGCTTTCCCAAGTAAACCTCTACGACACCGTCTCCTAAAACTTATGCAGATAGATTTGTAAATAATATATCTTATGCACAGGCACTCGGTAATGGACTTGCAGCGGAAACGCTTTCAGAATCCAAACCAGTGGTGCCTGAACTCAAAATGCTTATCTCTGTAATAAAGGAAGCAGGTCTTTCACTTCTACTCAAACAAAAATCTGCAGGTAATAATGCTTCACCTCAAGATCCTGTCAAAACAAGTGCTTGAAATCATGGATAAATACACCCGAAAAAATGGACTGCTATATGCTTTGTTATCTAGAATGCCTGCGGGCTTCTTACTAAACTTCTAGAATTTCAACATTTCCTCTCAGTGCATGATATTGACATTGAATTAATTAGTGAAACGAGTGCTCGGCCCTGAGGCTAATCGTATGAGCATTCAATTTATAGTGCTTATCTCTGTGATCGCCTCTCGCATAGAGATGATATAGTTTTATATGTTAAAAGAACTTAGCTGTCTTGTTTGACACAAGAATCTTGTGACTATAATTGTGAAAGTGTTACTGTATATGTCACCCTCCCTACCTATAAGAACATTTATTTTTATGCTGTGTATAACCCTCCTACAAATAGACTTGATGTGAATTTTTTAAACTCCGTACTTCCCTCGGATATTCCTACAATCGTTGCTGGTAATTAAAAGCTTATAAGGACGAATTCTGGTATGAAAATTTTAAATATACATATTCAAGGTGGTTCTTTCTGGACATTGCTTAAATGTTTTAAGACCACCTTCCTAGCAACCGACCAATCTACTATAACAACCGAGCAACGATATCTAATCAGGGGAAAGCGAACATCTTTACGTCCCACCTAGAGACGTAATTCACATCGAGGATCCAATATTTGAAACGGAGACACTCCTCCGAGTCCGTGATTGGCTCAGTGCTCCCACTGCTAGACATCATTCCAGTTTTGCTACACCCACTGAAGTCTCCACTATAATTAAGCACCAAGCATGGACGGAGTTTCAAATACTGCAATTAAGAATCTTCTAAATAACATTCTTTGCAATCATTCCAGCATCACTAATGCTTCACTAATGCTTTCGATATCGTATTTTTTTAAACAATGGAAACTTGCAAAAATTATCCTGATTCCTAAACCAGGTAAAGACTATTGTAACACAGACGGCTTTAGACCTACCTGGCTTAGGTAAAGTGTATGAACGGATCATTCTCGATAGACTTAAAGCTCTCTTTCATCATTTGCCACCTGAGCAGTTTGGTTCTCGTGCCCACCTGTCTGCAACAAGCAACTTGTCTGGCTTGTATAATGTACAGGAGCTGCCTTATGCAACAATCTTAATGTTGCTATCCTCATGCTAGACGTGGCGAAAGGTTTTGACCGCGTCTGGCATGAAGGACTTATTTCAAAACTTATTGACTTCGATTTGGAACGGGAGATGATCTTGCTAATTTTCTCTTTCATTGCAAACAGAACTTTTAAAGTCTTAGCCAGGGATGCTATTCCTCTACAAGAATCATACTTAGTGGCGTCCTACAGGGCTCAGTTTTTAGGAACCAACCCCTACGTCTTTTACGTGGCTGATTTCACTAATTTCCATCAAAACAATAGCTCTATCCTTGCGTTTTATGCAGACGATACTGCCTTGGTAGTTAAGTCTGCTAACATAAATCATGCCATTAAAAAGCTCCAGGACATCATCCCAGATGCTGAACTCTGGTGCAGATCCTGGAAAATTCAGATTAATGTTCAGAAATCCCAGCTTTTACTTGCCATACGCAAAAAGCGAAATCTGCAACCCAAGAAACACTTACTTCTCTTTAATCAACCGGTACCTGTGGTAACCAATACTAAATATCTTGAAATTATCTTCAACGATAGCCTCATCTGGAAACACCATATCAAAAGTATAAGGATTAAAGTGACAAGATGCTTCCTACCTATAAATGGGAAATATTCCAAACTCAAGTAAAAAACGACTTATCTACACTTCTATCATATGGCCTACGCCTCTCCTGCCTGCACTGCAGCTACTGATAAACATATTCATAAACTATAATTAGTGCAAAACCGTTTTGTTAGAAGCTATTACAAGTGCCCACTACTTTGCGCGGAATGATTTACTTCACACGGATATTAAAATAGACTCTCTTAAAATAGACTTAAAATAAATTTCTAAGGACTAGAAATTGAAAATTCTTTGAATGTGCTTAAATATGTAAAAAAATGAATCATTTCAGACTATTCCATTAAGATATCTTTAATGAAGACAGATTCTTACGTCCGTTTGCTGCTTTTCTCCTAAACGAAAATCAAGATTTTCCCGCTTAATAAATATTTAAAACGTTTTTTAAGATTACCTCCGATGGACTGCTCATCTCAAGCAGCAACTCTCAGAGGGTCGACTTCGGAGGGTGACCACCCCAGGTGAGCTCCATGTCTGTATATTGCACACTTGTGGTTTAACTACTGGACTATGTGCACTGTATATATACGTATATATTCGTTACTTTTGTCTCTTCATGTGTTCTGTACTTACATTATAAATTGTACTTTATTTAATAGTATATGCTAAAAAATATTGAAATACTTTGATTTTTAAAGCAGCACAAATCTGACCACGCAATTAGGGAGAGTGTCTACACCATGTAATTTTGAAATTCCAATCCTGAGGACTTTGTGAGTATCTACTGCATATAGAACATTTATTTCATTTATATTACTTATCAAGACATGATCCATCATCTTTCTTACTAATGTGTTTTATTTTGTACTTGTGAAATTTTGTAAATTTCAGGTCTTTACCTGGAATCTACACACACAATAGGAAGTCTCACTTTGCACATGTGACTTTGATCACGCCCTTTCTGCATTTAAAAGCTGTCCTCCTGAACCTACGCTCAGATATCAATCTACCTCAAGCGCTCATAGAAGTAAAATATATTAAGACAGCCGGAAAACAGCTTGCATAATGCAAGCTAATCGCAGCATATAGCGATACTTGGAGTTGGTGTGAGTTCAGTGTCTTAGTTATTGTTGTTCGAAGTTGTTTAGTTCCGTGTGAACTGAGATATACGAATTAGCTTTCCCTATTGATACGCTTTACAATGCGTTGTGTTTTAACGTTCTTAGTAATTTAAAGTATAGCTACTGATTATACTGCGTGATGTTGTGAACAATTGTACGAATATCTCTGAGGAAAATTCCAGCCTTCTGATATACTTCTTTTTATAAGAATAAATTTTTTAACCTATAGTCGGACTTGTGCATTCAATCTATTACGAACCCGTTCGAACGCAACACTTTTTGTTTAGGATTGAATGCCAGTGACAAGAACGATGGAGTAACAATTAGAGCAGTTGTTGGTGTATATTTTATACCTCCGAATGTCACGAGATGCAATGATTAATGTGATTTCCTTATTTTTATTAGCTTGTGTTCGCCTTTCAGAGAGTTACAGCTATGATTTTGGGCAATCTTCCAACTTTAAGTTCTGAACTTAAGTTACGCAGTCGCTGTAATGTTGATCGCTATTGTATGAATAACTTAGCTTTCCATTCTCCTAATAAACGCTTGTTATTTCTGTGATGAATTTATAATTCAATTTATTATAACAGGTAGCAGCCTTTGCTACGTTCAAAGAAGAGATGAAGGCTCATCAAAAATTCATTAAAAGAGAGATGAAAGCCGGCCAAGAAAAGATAGAATTTGGTCAAGTATCTGTTAAAGAAGAGATGAAAGCAGGTCAAGAGGAAATGAAAAGGGTGATTACCTACATAATAAAAAACAAATTTGAGGCTATGGAAGGCAGAACTGACGCTGTTGAAAATAAATTTGGGCACACTGAAGAGAGAGTTTCTTCCGTAAAAGAACAAATAGAAGAAAAAGTTTCTTCTGTGAAAGAACAAATGGAATGAAATGTTTCTGCTGTGGAGCAACGAATCAAAAGAAGAGTTTCCGCTGTGCAACAAAAAAATTATGGCAATGTTTCTGCTGCGGTTCCCAAATCTGACAGCTTAAAAAACTGCATATCAACAGCAGGAAACAATTCTGAGGGCTTTAAATTTCTACCCATGCCGCTCGTCCTATCTGAAGCTATCCAAATACGATGGGAAGACCTCCTGGCAAGTGTATAAGACACGATTTTCCATTAGGCCGGAAGTGAATGGATGGGATTCCCAAGTTAAGGCATGTCATCTCGCCCTTCTCTGAGAGCAGATGCAGCGAATATCCTTCAGAATCGTCTTGATTACCAGAGGCTAGATTTCGAAGCTGTATCCGTCGCGTTGGAGCTGCGCTTTGGAGAGAAGTGACTAAAAGACTACAGCAGGCTTCAATTTAAATACCGTCAACAGAAGCCCACGGGAACACTCCAGGAGCTCGCTACGGATGTTAAGTGGTTGTCTCATCTCGCCCTTTCGGAGGGAAATCCTGTACCTTCAGCGCTTCGTCGATGGCATCTGGGATCCGGAAATACAGAAGGCTCTACAAATGGATATCAAGGATTTAAAAAGCACTGTGGTGTACGCCATGAAGTTCGAGGCTGCCCACCAAGCAACTCGTGAAAGCCACCACCCATTCAGAGCTGCTGAAGTTTAAGAGCCAGTGGATGAAGTGACTGCTCTTCTAGATGATTTAGCCGGACAAGTCAATGCTATAAGGCGGAACAGGAGTGAAAAGAAACCAGCCCTAAAGTGCTGGAACTGCGGTACTGAAGGCCACCTGCGAAGGAACTGCAGATCACCATAAGGCACCGAAATTAAGACCGGTGCTAACAAGGACGGAAACTATTTAGTTGCCATCTGTCGAGGCGGAGGTTGCTAGATAATGAAAAGGTCCTCTTCAAAGCGCTTCAGATTTCTGCAGTGAGTGGATCATGAGACCTATCAATAGACTTCCTCGCAATATGACCATCGATACAGCAGCCAATGTTACCATCATTCGAAAACATTTGGCTCAACAAAAAACTCATCTGGAGGTCGCCCTGCGTAAACCTCCAAACTATGTCCGGTGATAAAATCGAATTATCTATTACACCTTTCCTCGTGCTTTTAGGAATCACATAGAGAAGTCTCTCTTTTCCATCCATCACGGTTTTCCAAAACAGCCTATTCCTTTTAAACATGCAATTCCTAATTATTTGCTTCGCCTTTGCAGTTTGTTCGTCTTGTCTTTTTTTGGAAATGTCGATAAATGTTTTCAGTTACTTGGAAGCATGTTGTATCATAAGTATTTGGTTTTCTGCGGTTAAGGCCTGGCAAATTTCAAAAGTTTTAGCTATATTCGTCATCGTGGGGTCAGCTTCCGCTATTAGATCTCTACTCAAAGCATCAACATGATACAGTTGTTTCCCGTGCTATGATTTATCTTAAAATCATATTCTTGGATTAAACCACACCAATGAGCTATTCTCAGTTTTCTTCGTAATCATTTTGAACCTTGCATCATTATGTTTAGTTTTTTCTGGGTTAATGTCCACCTTTTTTCTTGTAATCTTTTATTGTTATGTCTTACGTTCATGATTGGTACTATCGTTGTACGATCAGTAGCTTTTAGTATTGAATCCGGACTTCCATGTTTGTTTTCAAACAAAATAAGTCCATTATTATGTTTTTTTCAAACAAAATAAGTCCATTATTTATATCGGTAGTACAGCATGCACGAAAGATTTCGTACTGCTTTTTATTTTCAGAAATGTGTTCTGATTTATTGCAGAAAATGGAAATTTTATGAAGTCGCTCAGTGCGGTTGCGTTAGAAATCGAAATTCACTTTTCCCCTTTAAACTTCTAGAATGTATTTCTCTTTCCAGAAAATTTATCAAATGCTTCTCTATTTCTATGCTTTTAACTAAACCGTTATTACCCGTTTTTTGTCAAAACAAAAATATTGGTTCTCTTGTTCCGATTTCCCTCCTAAAGAATTTTAATAATCTTCTTATGTTCCAAGAATCATCTTTTCATACTGTATATAAAATCCAACACAACAGAATATGGAATAAGTTTGGTAAGTAAAAAACAATTTCAATTTCAAATTGAAACTTACCCCTTCTTTGACGGTCATGGTGTGTGATAATAATAGGATTCATTCGGTGGGTTATACTGCCACTTCCGAGAATATGTTAGCTGGTGACTTAGCTTTACTTATCAGAATGGCTCATTATTACTAAACTAGGTTATTAATGAACTAACTATTTACATCCAGCTGTATGCTATGAATCATTAACCATGGTCATTACAATCGTTCTCGCTGTTCTCTCTTTTGAGCCCTCTAACGGCGGTTTCCTTACAACGCCCAATTCTTATACCGTGTGGTTTCATATATCCTTGGTTTTTTGCAAATATGTTTGAATAACATCATGCATTTTGTGTCATACTTTTTATATTATTTTTCTTTCTTATGTGAGAAAGTACTTAGCGCTGTCTAAACAAATAAAATTTAATAAATAATACTCTTTTTATATTCATCGCATATGTCTTTTCTATCCGATCTTATTGATTCAGAACTATTAGTTACCTACCTACATTTATTGGATTTTATAAAATAAGCTCAAAATTGAATAATATTTTCATTTTTCAAGCAACAATTTTGGAAAAAATATTGATTTGAGCTTCGCAATCTAATGAATTTTATTTAATTAAATAATAAATTTAAAACAAGGCGTATTTCACTTAATTTTTAGAAATTCATAAACCAAACAAATTTTTAGAAATTCATGAACCGAACAAAGATTTTGAAAGCATTCAATAAAAACCACATTCTGAAAATTCTTATAGAATTTTTTTTTATAAGAAAGGTATTTTGTTTAAGCAGTCACATCACTAATACTACTTTTTTTTTCAGCGTACGAAGAAGTCTATATTGCAGCAAATACCCACGACGATGCGAGAAACCAAATAACATTACTTCATTTTGTAACAGTTATCCTCATTACTGTTTGGGCGACTCTGATAAAATGGAAAATTTTACTGTAAGTAAGAACAATATAAGATAAATTTCTCACAAAATTACTAGGAAAATCTTTTGCAAAGCAAAATTGTCATGTTTCATGCAAATATTTCAGTGTAAAATTATAAGTTTTTCAATATAAATCTATGATTTTTAAGTGCTTTTTTTTTCCTTCCATGTCGTACATCCTTGAGTAAAAATGTCAAGATCGATAACTGAGGTCGTTTTATTAAACTGGTCGTTAAATAAATTAAAAACTGAGAAATGACGTATAGAAATTTCTTTTACTTAAACAGGTTTTTCGGTCATTCCAATGGCCATCATCAGACCAATATCTGGAGGAGCTGTCAATTCGAAAAGCTCGCTATTACACCGTGTTACTAGTCAAGGTCGAAAGTAATGACTAATCCATGTTTCTTGCCTCTTTTTGCATCTTACGAGGCTCCAAACTGATGCACCAGGGGAGGATTCTTTTGGATTTCAGACTTAAGACTAAACTAAGTGAATTATTAAATAAGACTTAAAATTAAATAAATTGCGAAGACTTTTTTTAACTTTTATTCTGTAAGCCATAAGTATTTTCTACAATTAAGAATTAAAATGAATGTATTTCAACTGGAACGTTCATAATTGTTTGAAATCGTACAGATGATTAGGAAAAGCTCACTATTGCATTCTGTCATTGGTCAAGATCGTAAGTAATAACTAATTCCTGTGTCCTTCCTGTTTCTGCGTCTTGGAGGCTCCAAACTGATACGGCAGGGAAAGATTCTTTTGGATTTCTGATGTAAGACTGAACTCCTAAATTATCCAATTACACTTAATATTAAATTAAATAAATTTATGAAGATTTCGTTTAAACTTAATTCTATAAACACATTTTCCACAATTAAAACTTACAAGGAATGTCTCTCAGTTTGAATGTTCAGAACTGTTTGAAAACGTACAGGTGATTGGGAAAAGCAAGCTATTATACCCTGTCATTGGTCAAGATCGGAAATAATAACTGATCCACACTTCCTGCCTCTTTTTGTATCTGAGAGGCTCCAAACTGATGCGGCAGGGAACGAGTCTTTTGGATTTCAGACTTAAGGTTGAATTAAGTAAATTATTAAACAAGATTTAAGACTGAATTAAATAAATCGCAAAAACCTCGTTTAATTTTTATTGTAACATAAATATTTTCTACAATTAAAACTTACAAGGAATATCTTTCAACTAGAATGTTCCAAAATGTCTGAAAAAGTAGAAATGATTCTTCACATTTCGAACTTTAGTTATCGAAATGCGGCTCAGAGTTGGCCGAAAGGAAGAAACCGACTGAACACTGCTAACTCTACCGGCTACAGATCTCGACTAATGAGTGTTTTCGTTAAAACTGTAACGTGAATATGAGCATATTTTTCAGAAAGTCATCTACAAAGGCAATCTTCCTCTTATGCAGGTAATCTTATGAGTTCAGATTTAATTTATTAAATAAGCAAACAATATTTGAATGCACAGAAAGATCCATGTCTGCTTTACTTTAATAAATAAGTAAGCTGTGCAGTTGCTAAGGTTATTAATAAAACGTATAAAAAATACTATTTTGTAACATTATTTTTTGTCACTCTATTTTTCGATTATTCTGAATTTCAAAATGCTGTTTTACGAGTAACTCAAAAACAGTTCTTTGAAATGATTAGTTCTCGTGATGAAAACATAAAATAAAAAACGAATAGATCAATAGTAAAATATGTGCATTCTCCTGCTGTCAATTTTTACTAAATTAATAGATTGTATTAATGATTAAAGAGATTTGAGAGTGAGCCATATGCCAGGGAAATCTGTGAGTCTTCTTCATATTGAAAACTGTTTATAGTCTCGGCAGTAGTTTGCATTTGATACTAAAAGTTTACTCTCGAATGAACTTCATAAGCAAAAATATATTGATGTGTGTTATACCGAGTATTTGATCACCATTTAAATTATAAGTTTTTTTTTCATAGAAATGCCTATATCCATCAAAATTCCAAAGATAGATTATTCAGTACTGAAGTTTTAAGTTGTTGGAAGACATAAAACTGAGTTAGTTTCCGTTTGCAGTACGAATTTATTTGTTAGCATGCTTATTAGGTTGAGAGAAGCATTATGCTATGAGACTAACAGAGAAGTCACCATATGAGAATTATCTGAGTTAAGAATTATGAATGTTGATTCATGTATTTTGGCATCTCAATTTTTTTAAAAGTATATCACTAGGTTTTCTATCATATTTTGCTTACAATTACCTATCAGCTGACAGTGTTACTTCTACAGATATAACTTTGCGGAACTATTTATTTGCTTAAATGAATTAGAACATATATTACGAGCTATGATTTATTTCCTTGGTTTTACTTCCAGCAAACATTTTACCAATTTCTCCCTTACAATCCATCACTTTATGCAGTATTTAGGCTTTCTTATTCGAGATTTCATTATTTGACTATAGGATCATTATAATTCATTTTCAATATGTTCTGATTTAAATGAGTATCTCCATTTTATGTGGTCATATTGAGAATTCTTCTATTTCTTGAAGGCTGTCTAGAGTCATCAGATTTGTTTCGGAGAAGGGAACAAGAGAAATCAGCAGTGCCGTCGCCGAGATTTGAAATGATCTCCTGATGACTAGTCGGAAGTACTTCCATTTGCATCACGAAGGAACGTTGTAAGAAGGGAAAGTTTTTTCATTCTCCCCACTTGAAGCGCAGCAAAGAATTCTCTGCCACTTGAAGGCCAGCTTGGGGAGAAGGGGACCTAGTCGCCGAATTCAAGTGGTGTTGATTTTATCGCCAATCAATTTTAGTTCGGGCGCCGTTTGTCGAGGTTTTAAGAGTTTTTTTTTAGCTCTAAACGTGACAATATCAATATTGCTACTTTCGGGATTCGAATTCTAGATTGACATGCTTCCAATTACAGCACAGAGAAACATGGTATGGAAGGAAAAATCCTTTTACAGCTTTATCTTCCTGCAACTTTGATATAGTTATTTTCGAATTGCAATATTCCTTTTTCTAATATAATTATTAAATACTAACAATAATTTTCTTTTATGTGAAAGTTTGTATAGTGTGGGAAACAAAGATGTTACCACTTGAAGAGATATATTAATTTTCAAGATAAGCTACATGTCTGGGAAATACTAATTTAAAATACTAATTAAAAAAAATTCTTTTCGTATTTCATGGGTTTAAATTGAATTTCCGTTCCTTGGAGATGGTAT
>KK113510.1:285688-306106 GCA_000611955.2 Stegodyphus mimosarum
TATCTAAACTATCTTTCAAATAATAAATTAATAATAGCCTTTTAACAACTCCCGTCTTTCATTAAGTCATCTTGCGGAAATAAAGACTAGAAATTCCTCATGTTTTGTTATCTTCATCTGTAAGCTTTCACCATAAGCCACAACAACTGCAAGCCGATTCCTCTTCTATGCTTCAGAAGTATTACATGTGTATATATATATATATATATATATGCGAATATCACGATGATACAAAATATACCTCTTGGATGCAGGCCTTATTCATAGCACTTCATATTAGTTCGCTTGAATTCGTAATTATATTCAATCTGATTGCTACGTTTTTGATGTCAACTTGCATATATTGCATCATGCTTTCAGGGCACAGTGGCACATAATGACACTTAATTCTTTTTGATGTAAGTCGTTAATCTTTCGATTTCATAGCACGGTATTTCATCATTTTTCATAAAGAACTGTTTCAGGATAGGATGTCGGGAGGTTATGCTCTGGCCATTCTATAGGTCCACCTCTTCCAGTCTATTATTTCCAAGTGTGGCATCCATGTTACCAACGAATCACCCTAACACAGAGGGCTGGTGAATTGTTTACCAAATTTCAATAGATTCTTGCTGGAAGCAAACTGATTGCGAGATCGCAACGGATTCTTGTCGGAAACAACTTGATTGCAAGTGCAATTTGGGATGTTGTTTTCCACGAAAGTCCATAGCATGTTGAAGTATCTTTCGCTGGTAACAGTGTTGTCGTAAAATGCAATGCCCAATTTTTAATTACACATACTATTATAGCACTAAGTTGCAGAATGGAGATATTGCCTCAGAAAATTAATCTATTAGACTTATTGAAAGGAAAATATCATTCGCAAGAAACTATAATGACTGCGCAGTGAAATCTTAAGTGGGTCCACAATAGCTTTCAAGTGTAGTGTGAGTCGTTTAAAAAAGGCTCTGTAGAACATGTGGGAAAAGCATGAGCAATTGAGAGTAAATACAGTACAGTGTAATAACAGCCCACCTGGGAGGGACCGGAAGTATTCACCAGTGACCTTGCATTAGATTGTGGAGTTAAGCTAATAAAAGTTAAACTTGGGTTAGAAGTGGAGTTAGGCTAATAACACCCAGACACTGGTTAAGTGACAATCCACCCGTATTCGCAGAGGTTCCACCCCATGCGTGCCGTGTCGTCACTCCGCATCAACCTTGTATTTCTCTATGAGAATGTGAATTCGGCTGATTACGTTAGTAACATGTTCAGTATGTTTGTTGAACGACTGATTAAATGCGAGGGAAGGAACTCTTACTTTCAGCAGAATGGAGCCAGCGCGCATTCAAAACGTAAAGAGTTACGCGTATTCAGTCAGTGATCCCGCTTGATCGATAATCAGCCATGGCACAAATCAACTTTTCCATTTCATTCTTCATATTTAACATCCTCTGATTTTTGCGGGGATCTACAAAGGGACAGACGTTAAGCAAAGTTCATCACACATTCGAAGAACTCCTTGCCTGTGCTTTTCAGAATATGCGACCTCGTCTGCACACGTGCCTCGAGATCAACGGAGTTGAATCAACACCTTTTCCTTTCACTTATGTTAAAAGGTACCTTTTTTAAAAGACTCACCCTATCATTCAAAGAATTTATTTGTAGGTAATTGAGGATGTAAATAGATTTTGAGTAATTCAAATAATTCATATTGGCAAGATAATTCCAAAATCTTTAAGCTGAAAATTACGCTGCAAGCATCGCTAATAATAAATCTCAAATAAAACGTTCTACACGTTCTTTGAAAGGTTAATCGTTTTACGCAATTCCTTCTCTCAGTTTTACCCTTCTTTGAGAGGTCACTAATAATGGCGGTGTAGTTTAAAGGAAGCCGTTCATAAACAAGACCAAAGTGAATCAAGGTACCGATATCTGTTAAAACTCACGATTACTCTGGAATAACTGAAGAAGTGGTATTTTCAGAGATAAAAATAAATACCATATTCTTAGACGCCATAAATCCATTTCTGTGTTTGACGAGAATTTAATACTGAAAAACTATAAATGGAGAAGTTCCACAAAATCTTTTAAATTTCAAATACAGAATGCTGAAACAGTTACAGCAACTGAAAGGTATAATTTATCCCAAAGTCTCCGAAATTCCTTCTAAAATCTGTACCGAAGACATTTCAAAAGTTTATACAAAACAGTTCAGTTAAATGATGAACTTTTAAGAAATACATAGTGTTCATTTAGGTTTAGCTCGTTATGCCTTAGTTGACAGGCAAGTATAAAAACAGAGAAATGTGTATTAATCTTTATAGGCTACCAGTAGATAGGGTTTATTGAGATCCAAGAAAAAATTTCGTCGTTTATGTTTGTATTTTATCTTTGAATTTCGTATAGAAGGACGAAATATTTATTCTTTTGTATAAAATTTTGATTTTTTAATAAAATATATTCAATATTGTTATATCAACATTTTATGCAGGTAATTCCTGAGACGAAAGTGGAGATATTAAAGAAATTAACAAAGGAAGATTTAATGAATATGAAACATGGAGCAAACCACATGCTCACTCATCGGTAAGTCACGATTTGCAGTGTTAAATAAAGCTATTATTTCTCTCATACCAGTAACTCTCAGTGCAGCTCCAATTTCCAATATGTGCAGTTCCAATTTCAAAATTCTTGTTAATTCTACCTTATAATGAATATTAGGTCTAATTGTAACTGTCGCTTTATATTAAATCAATGTTCTTAAATCAAATGTGTCTAAGATTTATTCTATGTTTATAACAGTTATTTTTAAGTTAAAGCTCTTCTCTACTAATTTCAGCTTACAATTCCTTACCAGAATGAGTTTTTAAAATCGTGTTAAATGAAAATGAGAAGGAGTGGTATTTAAGTTCCAGTGGACGACACAGGAGACCACTTTTTCATTATTTACAAACACTTTCTATATACAAATTCAGTTTAAAAGAATCCTCACTTATAATTTTAATTAAAAGAAACCTCTTTCAGTTCATTCTTAGTTCTTCATTTTTAGAAGTTTATTTCTTTCTAAGAGCTAAAGGATCTAAGTTTCTGCTCTGTGAGTAGCCGAGGTGACGAGCACAGTAGTGTTACATAACACTCATGGAGATAGTTCGTGTCGGCATCGTCCCCTCAATGGGATGATTCAGCCCTTTTCTTTCTGTAGCCCTGGAATTAATATAGAACTGCTTAAAATTGTGAATCTAATGCTATAAAGGTGATAGTGGTATTCTGACGAATGTGAAATACTATTTATATTAAATAAACTTATAAAATTTAATGAAAATGCATAATATTTATATCAACTCCCGATACACTTGGGGCTAAATAACCGGCTTTGTCTAATAAATGTAACTTTATTTATTGCTAAATGAGGGAAATTCACTCCCACAAGGAAAACCAAAATGCTCGAGATATGAATAGTGATGGTACATGATGCCAATACTGATTTAACTTAAGCAAAGCAATTTATCTGGTTGTAACGAAGGTTTTTCGCCAAAAAATGTTTTTAATAAAGTTAGAAAAAAAGAACATGAAAGCAGTATCTTGAGGGCGGGTAGTAATCACCACCCAAATGCATGATTTTATGCGAACGTTTTGGTATTTTTCCAAAGCCTTGGGCCCAGAAACTAGGCGGCCGAGAACCCCAA
This sequence comes from Stegodyphus mimosarum, assembly GCA_000611955.2. Classification (NCBI taxonomy): domain Eukaryota; kingdom Metazoa; phylum Arthropoda; class Arachnida; order Araneae; family Eresidae; genus Stegodyphus; species Stegodyphus mimosarum. Next base: position 289,357 of record KK113510.1, read on the forward strand.
AACAGATCAACTTCATTTCGGACCTCCTGTGCAGAATGGAAGATAGTACCAGCTAGATGTAGCTGCAGGTGTGAAAAAAGGTAAAAGCCCCAAAGAGCGATATCGGTTTGATATGGTGGGTATGGCAAAAGATCCCCTTCGAGTCCGTACAGAGTCCAGCCGGTGAATGCAGACACATGTGGTCTTGCATTATCTTACGTTACCTTTTTACGCCGGAACTCAGTTCGACATTTTTCCTTGATAGCAGCGTCAACACGGACTAGCAACTCGCTGTACACCTTACTGTAGAGGGTTTTACCATTTTTCGGGTAATCTTTGTGGTTAATATGACGACAATCCCACCAGATACAGAGCATGAACCTTTTTTTAGTCAAGTTGCGCTTTGCGACACTGCTGACGACTCACTGGGGGAGACCAACCCCCTTTTCAGTCTGTGTTATTGAAGTAATTCCACTTTTCATCACAAGTAACAATCCGGTCTAGAATTTTATCCTTGCTTTGATATTCTAACAGATTAGTGCAGGCCCGAAAACATCTGTCTCCTTATCTGCTTGAGTCAGCTCATGGGGCAACCAGCATTTGAACTTGTACGACGTCATGTTTTTGAGATGCATAGCACGACCAATAGACATTGGACTTAGGTCTAACTCCTTAGCTAGCTGTCTAGTAGTTGAGCGCTGATCTTCCCCCCCAATTTCTCGCAGGACGTCCTCGTCAGCATCAGTAGACCGGCCAGAGCATGCTGCTTCTTGAATGTCATAGTCCTTGTTTTTGAACTTTCGGTGCCAAACTTTCATACTGTCATATGATACAACATTAGTACCTAAAGCTGTACTCATGATTAAGTGACATTCTGCAGGTGCCTTTTGTAACAGAATTGGAAATGATGGTTCTAATCTGGTAGCTTAATAGTTCCATTTCAGACACCTTCTACTTAATAATAACGATATTTTACAAATTTCAAAAGACGGTTAAGTTAAATTAATAAAGTTAGGAAAACGTCTCTTTCTTACAAATGGCAAAATATGATTAAACATGCCAACGCGAACCGTTTGCGCAAATGATATTTGAGGTGGCGGAAAACTTTCGTTAAAACCAAATATTTTTCAGATGAAACAGCTTGAGACTACAGGTAAATTTTTAATGCTAATTTTTTTACTCCTCTGTTTTATTTTGTTTTATTTATTCATTTATTTATTTGTGTGTGTGTGTTTACGTTCCCTTAATTAACCATGGTTTTGAATTAATTGTAGATATCGTCGGATATTACGCCGGAAGCTTGGGAACTGATTGTATATTAAAGTGCTACGAAAGGCTAGTTCACCAACTTAATAGCTCGCAGTTTCTTCATGGGAGTGTAAAAGTGTATAAAAGTGGAACCTTATATGTATGCCGGAATATTCTGTTGACAATGAACGCTGTCCTTTAAAAGAGATTTTTGACTGTACAATTTTTTTATTTTGCGAGGTGAATGATTTCTGTGTTCCATAACGCGTTGTGTGGCGTTCGAACGCGTTCTATAAAAGTCAAGATTTGATGACTTAGGTGGTCATGGCGATATGGATGGATTGCAAAATCTTTCACACCTCTAACCATTAACAAGCTGTGATTTTCCTACAAATCGAATAATGCTTTAAAGATGCTCATGAGAATGTACACCATGCAGGAATTTATGATACACTAATTCAAACTCATGAAAGATTTTGGATTGTAAGAGGAAGATAATGCATAAAGTCTATTTTAAAAAGATGCATGACGTGTAAATATTATAATGCCTGTTAAGGAATGCAAGTTAAGCACCATTGCCAGCTGATAGAATTTGGAGAATAACCATCTTTTGCGATAAGGGTTTAGACGTTCCCACTCCACTCTTTGTGAAACATAGTGACTGTAAATTTTATATACTTTTGTTTATCTATGCTGTTACGCTAGCAATCTATCTAGAATTAGTTCCAAATATGACAACAGAAGAATACATGCTCGCTTTCAGAAGATTCATACCTAGAAAGGGTTCCAACATCTATACGGGTAACGTGAAAACATTTAAACGAGCTGAAGGGGACTTGATAGCAAATGGGGAGATCTATTAATCACCCTGAAATAAAGAAATATTATTCATCCCAAAAAATCAGATGGAAATACATCCTTGAAAGAAGGTCATGGTGAGGTGGATTTTATGAAAGAATGGTCATGTTTATGAAAGAATGCTTCCTGTTTTTACTGATAACAGTAAAAACAGGAAGGAAAAGCCAATAGAAAATCTGCATTTACTACGAATGATCGGTATTGAGGGAGTCATAAATTCGAGACTTTTAATGTATACCTATTCAAAGCCAGAAGTACCATTTCCCATATCACCTACATATTTTTTACTTGCCAGATGAGTTCTGAGTTTACGTAAAACTGAACGATTCAGAACTTTCAAGCAACGATAGTTTATTAAAGCGTTTCAATTACAGAGAAAACATACTAAATTTATTCTGGAAGAGATGGGAAAGTAATTATCTTATGAACATACAATCAGTGCACGCGGTGCGAACTCGAAAGAAGTCCAAAATGTTTCAATTAATGATTTGGTTTTTGATAGGTGACGAATGCTTTCCACGAAACATCCGGAAATTGGGGTAAGATCATTGAAGCTTTCACGACCGCGACGGCCAGGAAAGAGCTTATAGTATTAAAATTAAAGCTTGGACATTTCAGAAACCAGTCCAGCTTCTGCGCCCATTTAAAATACAGGACTAAAGTTCTTTAGTATTGCCTATAAAAAAGGACTGTGACTAAGTTAACAGACTTTCACTATCACTGTTATGCTAGTTTGTTTGTAAATTTATTATTGAATATTTGCATAGCATAGTTTAGTATTATGCATAAGTTTAACGTAGTGCTTTTATGCTTATAATACTATTTTACAAAATTTTAATTGAAAACGTTTAATAAAGATTTATATGATTTTGATAGTCATTAGATTAAGCTCCAAAATTTATTAGATTTCTGTAATAATTCAAACATTATACATTTGATATTAATACGTAGGACAATTTTAATCATGTTGAACCTAGTTCATTTTGGGGGGAGGGAGAATGTGAAGATAATTTTACATGGAGTTTGTGCTATGGGCAGAGAATGTTTGATTATGTTTTGATTAGTGTAAAAAATACGATATCCTATAATAGTAGAAACACCAACTGCTCGTCTTAAATACATGTTTCACTACTCTGTGTGAATTAAGCTTCAGAAATTGTAGACATGCCTATCACTTATTCACGAATTCTGCGTAGGCTAGAACGTACTTTGAAAATATTTGAAAAAGAATTCTATAACACGCAAAATCTGAGGAAATAAGCCCATTTCGTTCTTAACGGAGTTTTGTGTCAAAACCATTTACTAGAAATTAAATATTCGCTTCTTTTGGACTTTTGATGTAAGGAAATGAAGTACAATGGAAAGGTTGCTTTCTTTCTTTCTTTTCTTCTATCATGTAAACTAAATTATGAGGTTTAACAAACTTGCTAAACTTGCAGACTAGCAAGATGCATTTTGAGTAAAAGATTAGAACACAGTATATAGAACAATTTGTGATTTTGTTATTCATACAATCGAATTTCGACTACATGCGTAGCAAAATAAAGTAATGTAAAGTGCCTGCTAATGTAAACTATAAACTTCTAATATTGCAGATTAGCTATTTACAGTTTTTGAGTTAAAGAATAAAACATAGGCAAAGCAGTTTGCCATTTTGTCATGTATATGTTACCGGCAAAGATTGAAATCCGGCTTGTAAATAATGCTTAAAACTAGACGGCAATGCGTGAAACGATTCGTATTTCACACATTTCCTAGGCGTTCTATAGAACGCTAAATGACAAACCGGCAAAATATGAAATACATTCGCGATTTGTTTGGAAGAACCAAACTAGTTACCAGGATTAATGATGTAAAAAAGCCAAAATGACTACTAAGAAGGAACCACAGGACTACTGGCTGCTGAATCGTTAGCATATGATGTTTGTGGGAAACAAAAGTGCATTCATTTATCCTGTTACAGAAAGCGTCAGTACTATACAGTATTACGTCACGGACTCTGAGTTATTTTTTCCTACTACATCAGAGCTCATTTGAGTATTGAACACGGACGGCGTGACAGAGTGTTAAAAGAACTTGTTATGTCTCTCGCTTATGATAAAGCGTCGTAGAACCTAGTGAGCTAAGTAACGACTTATAGCTGAGTTCAAGGACCTACAGCGTAAACTCGAGAAGGGTTTAAATACCCTTTCTTTCACTCAAAGAAATTATACGGACGACCGTTTCTCAGGCTTCCAGGAAAGCTTCCACTCGGACATTTAAATCAGAATAATAAAATAAGAAACTAATCTAATACTAATTAAAACAGACTTAGCCGAAGCTAGACAAAAATATCTAACATAGTTGGGCCTTAATTTAAACTAGCTGGCGATTTTGTACAACCACCTTTGTGAGCCCTCGCAGAAAAAAACAAAAAGTTATTAAAAATGACATTGTTGTGCAACTGATGATTGTTCCTGAATATCATTTCCGTTGTAAAGTAGATCTTACTGATTCCCAGTCTCAGCCAGATAGAAAATAGAAATTTATTATATTGTATCAAGATCATCTCACTTTTTCATCTTTTTTCACGTATTTCGAATAACAGTTTTTAATGGTATTCTTTCATTCATTTTTAAAAATAACATTTGTATTTATGAGGAATTAACGTCATTTAAATAAGAACCTTATCATTACCTTTTTTATCGTCCTTTGCCTTAAGAGCATTTGTCATTCTACAGAATGCCTAGATATTATATACAATGCCTAGGAAAACTATGTAATGATTCTCATATTTCATGCTTTGCCTAAAATCTTCCGGCATTATATACAATGCCTAGGCATTCTATACCATGCCGGGGTTTCATACATTGCCGTTAACATACACAATCGAATTTCGACTACATATATAAAAGAAGTAATGTTAAATATCCGCTGGATAAAATAAACGCGTCGCTTTAGCGGACGGTCCCCATTTATGTGGAATTCCTAAATCTCCAAAAGTTAAGAAAGGAAACACTACTTTCCTGCTTCATGTAAATACTCTGCGATAATGAACAAACGATTTGGTCTCGTGACTTTTCTCTAATGGGAAGTTGGAATACATATGCGTATGAAGCGATATTTCGTTCATTTAGGGCTGTGTTGGCGAACCGTTTGGGGCCGCGCGCCCAAAATTTAACCCAAGCCCACTTATTTGCAGCAAAGTGCCAACACACCTATTAAACCTGAAAATTGGCTTAGCAAAACAACAAACATTTGTCTTAAAACTTAAAGAGAAAAGAAAAGAAGAGAATTTTCAACGATACAAAAAACTTTTTATTACACGAAATAGATTAGTTTTGAGTAATTAATTGGATTTTTGCTGTTGTATGCCTAATGACAATATTGGTCAAACCTTGGCTCATACTTCGTTAATTTGAGCGCAACACTTGCAGCACTCAGGTTATCTGTCAGTCTGTTTCTTGCATCACATTTGATTTAATAAAAACCTGAAAACAGCTGTTCAGACGCATAAGAGGATCCAAACAAAGTAAGAACATCACCTCCAAATGTTTTCATTGATTTAAATTTATTTGGAAGAGATTTCCAGTCTTTAAGGATTTCATTTTCATAACTATCAATTGTGCTGTCCTGTGTGATCTCTTAACACTCTATCTTCTAAAGTATTGCACGCAGATCAGAGAATTTTTTTTCCACGTAGAGGTTTTTTGAAATTCCAATAGCTCCATTTCCAGATTTTCAAGATCTAATTATTGTAAGCAAGAAAGATCAAGTTCTTCAAACTTAGATTTATCTGTAGAAGTAAGAAAACAAGTGGTTGTTTCTCTAAAATCCTCTGCTCTCGTCCTCTGCTCAACTATCGGATATTATTGTATACATAAGCAAAGAGTTATACTATGCTTGAGCTCATCAAGAAGTGCTTGAAACTGTCAACAATTAAGATCTCGAGCCACGATGTAATTCACCATTTTCATGACATCTTTGAAAACATCATCTAATATTTTGCAGCTGTCCCTGGCACAAAGAGCTTCTTGGTGAATGAGACAATGAAACTGAATAATTGGATGCTTTGCTTCTTTAACAAAGGACTGTATTAAACCAGATGTTTCGAACATGCAAGACACACCATCACTAGTAATTGAAACTACTTTTTCTGGTCTTGTTGCAAAAACGCTTCCATCACAGTATTGTAAATATCTATTCCTTGTATTCTTTCGGGCAAAGATGCCAATTTAACCAGTTCTTATCTCATCGTATCACCAACAGCATAACGCAAAATTATTGCTATCGTTGTATGGTTATTTATATTTGTGCCTTCATCCAAGCACATTGAGCAACAGGCTGCCTTTTGTAAGTCGGTGAGCTGATGACCAGTATCACTTGGCATCCGCAGGACTCGATCTTTAACAGTATTTCTACTAAGTGTTTAATTTTGTCCTTATTTGGAAAGTCATTAAAAAGGGAATTTCTCCCAGGCAACATGACCTCTTTGATTAAATCCCCATCGGAGAGCGGTTTACCATGTTTTGCCAGGCACAGCGAAGTTTGAAAGCTGGCCGTTGTTAGATGTTTTGTTTTAAAAAGATAATTGCAAAAAACAACTTTCTGGTAATTATAATTCCTCAATTTCCCTTCAATAAACACCTTCCGTTCAGCTTCATCAAGTCCGGCAAGAATCTTGTGGTTGGTGTTAAAGTGCCGTCTGACGCTAGATGTGCAACACACAACACTTTCCCCGCACAGAATGCATAATGCGTTCCTTATGTGTTCAATAACTCCAAATGATTCTGTCCAGGTCTCATGAGATGATCTTTCACTATCAATGTTTAATTTTGCTTTTTTTTGTTGGAATCATTTGTGAGGGACCTGGTCAAGACCTGGAATATAGAAAAGCATAAAATTTAAAAATGAGGCATTAAATATAAATCGATCATATACTAAAAAGAGTTAACATTATTAGCCAATAGTAAGGAATTGGATTTTCACGAACCAATAATCTCTGGTTGCAGATTCAAATATGAATACTGGATAGCAGTAACCGTTAAACAGGACATCTCTTTGCTTCTAACATTAGATTTCGTGTGCTTCTTTTCGGCTGTATTGGGATTATTTTGGTTAAACGAATATGAATAAGCTTCGTTTCCCTACTAAGCTTTTGTGTTTTGCTATATTATCAAATTGCATGTTTTTACATTATATTTATACATACCATTTAGCAAACATTAGCTGCTTCAGCTTTGGCGTTTCATACTTTTGGCGTATTCTTTGCGATGTAACAAGTAATATGATTGGCCCAAACACTTGAAACGTCATAAATTGGGTCATTAAATATGTATATCATTTCGATAAGTAAGTGAAACATTCAAGAACAGACCAAAATACTTATTTAAATTACATAGCATCATTTTATTGTGATTATTGTTTAAGGGAGTAATATTTTAGTTGTGTGCCGGGTAATGAGGCTCTGCGTGTCGACTGTGGCACGCGTGCCATAGATTCGCCATCACTGATTTAGGATCTCAGCCACCGAAGTCGTGCGTAGAGGCTCACGAATGTACCGTTTAGCTAGTTTAAATATATTTGTTTGTTTCGCTTTTCCTTGTCATATTTTTGGTAATTTTCAAAACTTTGATGCCTTTTCTACAACCGTATATTGAAATTCTATCAAACAGTAATCACCGGATAACCTTTAAGTGTTCTGTGCTGTGCGACTAATGCAGAATAGTCATAATTATAATACATAGTCATAACACCAATATAGTCATAATTTAATAAATTTCTTGCATTTAATACAGAACAATTAACTATCGAAATATTGAAAAACATTTTTACAAATATTGTATTGAAATCAATGGTTTTAGTAGTATTTACATCACTGGCTTCCTTTAAAATAGACCACAGGTAGCAGAAACGGAAATCTTTTAGGTAAGCATGTCATCATCATGTTAGTATAACCCAGCATCGACCCTAATCTTATCCAAACGAATTCGTGATTTTCAAATCAGATCGGTGATGTATTTTATACTTTGCTGGTTTGACATTTTTAATTCTATAGAATGCCTAGGAAATGTTAGAAATGTTAATTGTTTCATACATTGTTGGCCAGTTTTCGATATTCTATAAAATACCTAGGTATTCTATCGAATGCCGGATTTTATACACTCACGTTTGTGAAAATTGCAACACCATGAAGGACTTACGCGAGTGAGCTGAAATTTTCAGGAAATGCAAAGTAGCGCATGATATGCAAATGATTAGAATTGCAAATCCGTAGTGCATGCGTATGCAGAGCAGCGCCCTCTGAACGGCTGATGGATCCGAATAAATAGACGGCTGTAGCGAGGCGTGTATGGTTATCGGTGGTTATCTGCTAGTGGTAAACGTTAACTCAATCTGTACTTATGCCTCGTCGACGAAAGAGAGCGAGATTTGAACAACTTACAGAGTTTGAACGAGGGAGAATCATCGGCCTTCGTGAAGCTGGATTGTCGTATCGTGCAGTAGCCTCTCGTGTGCAGCGTAACAGCAGCACAGTGATGCGCGTTTGGAAGCAGTGGACGGACGAGTGTCGGACAACTCGGAAATCCGGGAGTGGACCCCGAAATGTGACGTCAGCTCGCGATGATAGACACCTGGTCCGCATGGCGCGGACGGACCGTACAGCTTCCTCTAGACAATTGGCAGCACTGTGGTCAATAGCTACAGGTGTTTCATTGTGTGCTTCATCAATTCGTAGACGTCTGCTGCAGTGTGGACTGCGCGCACGGACTCCTTTATACAGGATCCCCCTAACGCACGACCATCGCCGCCTGCGGCTACAATGGGCCAATCAGCATAGAGACTGGCGTGCTGATTGGCAGCATGTCGTGTTTTCTGACGAATCCCGCTTTAATTTGTGGTACCATGATGGCCGCATTCGTGTCAGACGCTATGCCGGTGAACGCCACCTTCCGGAGTGCATTATCGAACGCCACAGTGGACGAACACCCGGAGTTATGGTCTGGGGCGCCATAGCATATCATAGACGATCTCAATTGCTACGAATTGTGGGCAATCTGAACAGCAACCGGTATATCCGTGAAGTTCTACAGCCCGAAGCTGTTCCCTTCCTTCAAAGCTTGCCAGGCGCTGTATTTCAACAGGACAATGCCCGCCCTCATACTGCTCGGATTGTTAAATCCTTCTTTGCAGCGCAGCAGGTACAGCTTCTTCCTTGGCCTGCGTGTTCCCCGGATATGTCGCCAATTGAACATGTGTGGGATGTCATTGGTCGGCGTCTTGCTCGTGATCCTCGTCCTGTTGCGTCTGCAGACGAACTTTGGGTACGCGTACAAACGATATGGAATGCTCTTCCTCAGTCAGACATTCAAACTTTGTTTGACTCCATGCCACGTCGTGTAGCAGCACTTATTGCGGCGCGTGGTGGCCACACAAAATACTGATTCTGATCTCTTGTTCTTGTTTGTTTGCTTTGAACATTTAATAATTTATTTGTACCACTACCACTCAACTGTGTATTAAATTGCATTCAATTATGACGATTCCTTCTTGGTGTTGCAATTTTCACAAACGTGAGTGTATATTATCAGTAATATGTAAGTATCTATATATATATATATATATATATATATATATATACATGCTATATAAATAGGGGAGGAGGCATTGTCTCTAGACAGTTAGAGCGAGAAACATATACCTGCTTACCATTGGCAGCTACCACGTATCTTCCCTCTCCATCACCTACCTACCCATTGTCGTCTGCCAGTAACAGTTCGTGAAGGCATTCAACTGGACAGCATTTTACATGCTTCCGTGCCGAAAATGCACTGTACCCTTTGCAAATTTCCATGCCTTCTCCAAGTCTGGAATCCAAGCCCAAGCTATGGCAGCCGACTACAGGGTCAACAGGGCGGTTGTAAAATTCTCTTCTGCTATTGGGGTAAAATGAAACCGAATCTTTATTTGAAACCATCCTAATAATCACATCACAGTAGAATTCACTGAAAACTGATAATTATTTTCAAAGCTTTCGACATGGAAGAGTAATCGAGAGATGCTGATATAAATGATTTGTTAAATTTCAGTTAAAAATGAATTTAAAAATTTTTGAATGTTACAATTCTTGATTTTGATGCTTAAAACTCTTTACCTAGAGGAAACTGAAATTTGATTTGGTGTACTTAGTTTGTTTAATTTTCAGTTGTAAAATAAGTTTCTTCTTTGAAAGAATTGTATTTTTTAATTTTGCAGCAGTAAAGTATTCTCGAACGATGCTTATGTAACTCATCTACAGGGAAATTTGCGCGATTTAGTAACTTGCTACAGGACTGATTATCACGCAGACAATGAACTTTCTCCTAGTGAAATTGGTAAGTACTTGCAATAAGCTCGATTTCTTTATGTAACGTACAAAGCTGTATGAAATAAACCTGAGAAGAGAGTTATTGCATGAGATTACATTCTGATATATCTTACAGCAGGAGCTGCTCAATAAGTCACGTTCGTTTACAACTATTTTAATAATATTAAACAATGAGGAGAAATATCCCTCAAAACAGCAAAGCAGTAATTTATTATAAACATAACTCAAAACATATAAATACTTATTTTCTTAGCATTTTTACTGTGAAAAAGTCGTTACTAGTGGATTATCTGAAACCTTTCAGAATTCTCCGATTTTGTCTTTACACTAACGGACTGCGGCGAAAGCAAAATTTATAAATTCTATATATATCTAAAAAGAAAATGTCTAAAAACATTTCAGTGTGAGTAAAATCAGTTCATTCTTTCCAAGGAACAGCCAATTCTTTTGTGTGTGTGTGGACAAACTAAAAGACAAAAAAGCTTTTGACACTTCAGGTTAATACGTATACGTATGATGTCATTATTTAAATTTAATGTAATATAATAACTTTTCTCAATATCAATCAAAGAATTAACACGGCAATGAAATACCTTGTCCATTACCCTAATCTGAAACAAAAAATTTGACAACAGCAACTATTTAGCTAAAATGCTGATATTAATGAAAACCTTTCGACATACAATGACATCACACGCAATCGCGTGCTTTCTTCAACGCTAGACTATGACCTTATAGAATATTATTATGTTTAATGTTTGGCAATGCTATTTTTATTTCGTATTTTGTAAAACTTACAAATTTTTTATTAACAAACTCTACGATTTGAAAGCGAGCAGTGGCAACACTTTTAGAAATAAAGCAAATTTTTATCTCTAGTGCATGAGACTACTGCCACTCGGAAAAATGAGCACGAAAATTAGCGTTTTCAGAGGTTTTTTTTTATATTTCGGCTTATTAAAGTCGTACAAAGAAGAGAATGGTCGAATTGGCTTCCCACGAACTTTTAGAATCCGGGGGGTATTTGTCTGGAAACTCAACTCCCCACTGTTCCAAAAGAGATGATGTCAAAAAAAAATGCAGGCAGACAGACACGCATAGATTTTAATAATGCAGATTCTTCAAAAAGTTTATTATGAGAGGAACTTGAATTTCTTTCAGAAAAACACCTACAGGTATCTATCGTCTGTCATCTTTTTCTCTTTGAAGAAGAGAGATGTGTCCGACCGTTCTCAAAATCAGCAAAGTTATTAAAAAACCTGATCCAAAGCAAACTAAAGGTGACTTTTTTTTGCCTGCTTTTTACTGATTGACTGAAATACAAGCAGTTTGTTATCTTCAGAATGGTGACATTTTTCAGTCACTTGAGAATTCTTAAAGTTTTCTTTTTAGGATTTTTTCAAAATTTATTTATATATATTATGACCTTTTTTTAGAAGAATTCGCTTGAGTTGGAAAAATGCCATATATTTCCATGTTTTGGTACATGAATGGCAGGGACTTTGGAAATTCGATAATTCTGAATGGCAACATTAACAGTGATCACATTAAGCGGCGCCTACTGTAATACATTTCATAAAACATGGACGGCAATGTCATTTCTTGAGCTGTTTGATATATGGATTTGGATTTATTAGGTTTTTGCAAAGCTCGCAATGGCTGCTTGCTTAAGGTGGAGTATGCCTTTATGAAGGACTTCCTAAATCATTTTTGAATGAATAAATGTACTTTTTTAGAGATAATGCATATATAATATATTCGAAAATTTTTGTAGCCATTAAGATCTTAAATATTTTCCTGAAAATGTACTTCTAACTATAAAAATTGTCAAATTCAGATAAAACATTTTATGGAAATTGTTTCAATATTGCAAGTGACAATTGTTTGTAAATATAAAAAGTAATATTGTTCAGGTGTGCATTGAACAAAAGCCCCAGATAGTAAAATATTCATTTACTTTCAAAGATTTAAATTTAAAATAAGAAAAATACATTCATTTATGTTCAACATTTTCAGATAATGTAAGAATTAATTTACGGAGTTATAACCAGTTCACTGAATTCGGTTATTACCAAGAGACTTTTAAAAATTTTTAATTCAGTTTAGGGATTGATTGCAAAATATGCATTGCGCATGTATTTTCTTACCTGAAAATTTTAGCTGCACACTGAGATTATTTAAATATAGTAAGGCTCACCAGACATATCTGTGTAAAGTGCAGAGATATCTTCATGGAGGAATTTATAAGGGAAACTGATTTAACACACGAGAAAAACCATGAAGACTAACCATACAACGAACTACGAGTAGTTTGTCCGCTTTCTAACCTGAGTCAGAATACCAGCATTCAGCGCTCTTAACTCGGCTATTTTCGCTACCCGTATCTCAGGTAAAAGGTTACATTTTATTCGTAAAAAAAAAGAAACATCTTCTTACAGGGTTGAAGTTTCTTTTCTGTGTCTCCAGCTTATTTTAAGAATTTTTTATAATTAGCAATACGCATTTAGGTTTAATATTTTAACAATTACTAATTTAATACAAAAATATCAAGAAATGTATAAATAGGTATTTTCGCAGCATTTTAATTAGGAAAAGGCAGAAGTTTGTTTGTGAATTGTTCTTAATATCTTTAATGCAAAAGTTCGTTTATGAACAGTTCATAGCATTTTGTGGAAATTATTTGATCGTTGCTGTACCCTTAATCCCCATACTCGGAGGGCATCCCTCATATGATGAAAGAGGACACGCACATGTAAATTTTAAAATTAGAGAATAAAGCAATCTTAGTTTGGCGTCAATGTTTTCAGGGTAGCTCCTGATCACCCCCAAACTCGGCAGAGTTATTCAGAATCTAAGCCAAACTAAGGCTGCATTTTTGCCTTATTTTAAATTGTTTACAAAATCAAACGAAAACTGTCTGGCGACATGATCCCTTATTTGGCGACATTTTTCTGACACTTCGCAATTTTTTACAGTATATTTTGACTTTATTTGGTGGCTTTACTTCTCTTAAAAATGTATTCCATAATACTGTAAGGTATTTCTCCCGCCTTCTTAGCATGCCTTCGTGGTGTAATGGTCAGCACATTCAGGGCGTATTCGAGAGATCCGAGTCGCGGGAAAGTTATTGTTCATTTTTAACGTCTCTCAGCTTCAAAAATCGTAATGTCTCTACAGTACTTTGTTGAGTTGATTATTCGAATTATTGATCACATTAAGCAATGTATTTTAAATGTTTTCATATACAAATGGGCGGGATTTCGGCAAATCAATAACAACTATAAGATTGATAAATTCACGACGATCGCATTAAGAGGCGTCTACTGTAGCAATGCAAATTCGCATGGAGGTATTTAGGAATTGATCAAGAGGAAATTGTTCACACTTCTATCCTCACGTTTGTGAAAATTGCAACACCAAGAAGGAATCGTCATAATTGAATGCAATTTAATACACAGTTGAGTGGTAGTGGTACAAATAAATGATTAAATGTTCAAAGCAAACAAACAAGAACAAGAGATCAGAATCAGTATTTTGTGTGGGCACCACGCGCCGCAATAAGTGCTGCTACACGACGTGGCATGGAGTCAAACAAAGTTTGAATGTCTGACTGAGGAAGAGCATTCCATATCGTTTGTACGCGTACCCAAAGTTCGTCTGCAGACGCAACAGGACGAGGATCACGAGCAAGACGCCGACCAATGACATCCCACACATGTTCAATTGGCGACATATCCGGGGAACACGCAGGCCAAGGAAGAAGCTGTACCTGCTGCGCTGCAAAGAAGGATTTAACAATCCGAGCAGTATGAGGGCGGGCATTGTCCTGTTGAAATACAGCGCCTGGCAAGCTTTGAAGGAAGGGAACAGCTTCGGGCTGTAGAACTTCACGGATATACCGGTTGCTGTTCAGATTGCCCACAATTCGTAGCAATTGAGATCGTCTATGATATGCTATGGCGCCCCAGACCATAACTCCGGGTGTTCGTCCACTGTGGCGTTCGATAATGCACTCCGGAAGGTGGCGTTCACCGGCATAGCGTCTGACACGAATGCGGCCATCATGGTACCACAAATTAAAGCGGGATTCGTCAGAAAACACGACATGCTGCCAATCAGCACGCCAGTCTCTATGCTGATTGGCCCATTGTAGCCGCAGGCGGCGATGGTCGTGCGTTAGGGGGATCCTGTATAAAGGAGTCCGTGCGCGCAGTCCACACTGCAGCAGACGTCTACGAATTGATGAAGCACACAATGAAACACCTGTAGCTATTGACCACAGTGCTGCCAATTGTCTAGAGGAAGCTGTACGGTCCGTCCGCGCCATGCGGACCAGGTGTCTATCATCGCGAGCTGACGTCACATTTCGGGGTCCACTCCCGGATTTCCGAGTTGTCCGACACTCGTCCGTCCACTGCTTCCAAACGCGCATCACTGTGCTGCTGTTACGCTGCACACGAGAGGCTACTGCACGATACGACAATCCAGCTTCACGAAGGCCGATGATTCTCCCTCGTTCAAACTCTGTAAGTTGTTCAAATCTCGCTCTCTTTCGTCGACGAGGCATAAGTACAGATTGAGTTAACGTTTACCACTAGCAGATAACCACCGATAACCATACACGCCTCGCTACAGCCGTCTATTTATTCGGATCCATCAGCCGTTCAGAGGGCGTTGCTCAGCATACGCATGCGCTACGGATTTGCAATTCTAATCATTTGCATATCATGCGCTACTTTGCATTTCCTGAAAATTTCAGCTCACTCGCGTAAGTCCTTCATGGTGTTGCAATTTTCACAAACGTGAGTGTAGTTTTAATTGGCCTGTAATGTAACTATGTTTCATTAAAAAATGTGAAACAGCATGGCCAGAGATGAATCCAGAAAAGCTGATTTGATATTTTGTAATGAAATACATCTCGATGAACAATGAAATAGATGATATTTGCAATAAATAACTTGTGTATATTGTTAAAAAAAGTTTCATTTTTTGCTAAGTTTTGCCATTTTATTTTGCTAGAGAAAAAATCTAGAGATCTACGTAAAATATTGATAGGTAAGTATTCAATTGATTTGATGTCCAACGAAATAGTGGCAACAAGTATTACACCGGGGTTGATGATCGCCATCCACGGTCCCTTCGATCCTTCTTTTGAACCGCATATTTTGCAACCAGGGAAATATTACCAGGTTTTCGTCAGAATGGTAAGAAGAATTTCCGTTTCTTTCAGTTATTTACATACTGCGTAATGTGAAAACCTTTTCCCAATGAAATAAACATAGAAATATTAATTTATATATAAAAATTTTATGCAATTATTTAATTTACATATGGTTGATGGCATATCTTTTCAATCCAAAGCTAAGTGAATGGGACTAAGCGGTCGCGGACACTTCGCCGACAACCACTTAGCCGACGGGACACTTAACCGACACCAGTTAGCCGACAAGACATTTAGCCGACATGGACATTTAGCTGACAGGACATTTAGCCGACATGGACACTTAGCCGACAGGACATTTAGCCGACAGGACATTTAACCGACATGGACCCTTAGCCGACACGGACACTTAGCCGACAGGACATTTAGCCGACACGGACAGTCAGCCGACAGGACATTTAGCCGACACGGACAGTTAGCCGACAGGACATTTAGCCGACACGGACAGTTAGCCGACAGGACATTTGTCCAAGACAGAGAGTTACCCGTCAGAACATTTAGCTACGGAACATTTAACTGTCAAGACATTTAGTCAACAGGACACCGACAGTGACGTTTTAGCTCACACGTACGAACTAATTATTTAATCTTACTATGAATTATTCGTAAAATTATTCGTAAATTCAATATTTAAGTAATATTTTCACTCTCAGTAAAATTCATTTTTCGATTCTTAAAGATCTCATATGTGGTTATAATTAGTCCAAAGGGATTTAGTCCCGAAGGACTATTACTTTCGTTTTGCGATTTTGCGTTGATTCACTCTGAATGCCCGATTCACTTTTCAAATTGTTGCCACTAAATGTTATCGCTCTGCATTAAAGTTTAAAAAATGAAAAATCTGCATAAATGTATGCATGTTTTTTTTTTTTTTGACGTAGCTTTCTCTTCAAAAATCGTCTGCGTGCGTTGCACGGGAAAATAAAAAGGAATTTTAATTACAGTTCTAAATAAATAGCCAAATAAATGTGAAATTCGTAACAATATTCTCTAAAACTTTAACGAATTTTTCATTAACAAACTCAAAGATTTCAAAGCCAGCAATACCAACGTTGTACAGAAAAACATTTTTATCTCCAGCGCGTGAGAGCGTGTAC